>PVIC010023728.1:0-26622 GCA_004025085.1 Thryonomys swinderianus
AAAAAAAAGAAAAACTTACCACAACTTTTCAAACTAACAATGTGGAAGAGTATGAGCATTTCTTCAAGGGATCTGAAAACTTTTCAAGGTAATCACCATGGAATATAGTCTTATGTCTTAACCAACATTGGAAAAGGAGGAACTCATTGAAACTTATTACTCTGGTAAAATTTATACTGCCAATTAGAGAAGACACATGTTCAGAGTCTGCACTGAGCCTGTGGACCTTAGTGTTGTTACCAAGTTATTGTTGGTACTCTTAAAGGACATTGGAGTATTTGACCATAGAGCAGTGCTGTGTTCTTGACATTTTTAATGAGAAGAGCTTTGGCCTCAGCATTTCTCCTACACAAAGCCTGGGCTGTAATGTACCAAACCACTTAAAAACCCTTCTTTGAAAGTATATTTCAAATCACCACAAGAACCTGAAAGACTAAGAGAGTCATTTCCAGTTATGTCTTTCAAGAACACTTATAATTCGAATTCTCTTTCAAAGCATTCTAGATTCCTCAAATAATATGTGCTATAAATAGCTTCTATGGGAAAATGTTGATCAAGTCCAGAACATCTCTATCAATGAGTCAATATGCTTACAAGGAATGATCATGGATCTCTAGGTAAATTCTTAAGGAGGCCACCAAGTGTCACGACCAAGTAGCATGTGGAATGGTCTACCTTATTGCCTAGTTGTTCATGGACTCCTATGCGGGCTGAGAAACACAAGCATTGAGAGAGCATTCTGATGAGCTACATTCTGTTGAGCTCTTGACCTACTCATCTCCATAGAGAGTGCTGGACCTGGACATCAACAGTTAGTGTCCTCTAGCCTTAACCCAGATATGGGCCAAGATGACAAAAGCAGTTAGGCAAGAATGACCAGTTGTACTTGTTTCCTTTCATGCAAGTTACTTTTTCTCATGTCATGAAGTTCTGGAACCACATAACATAGATCCTCAGCTTTCCGTGTGTGACTTCTGAGTTTCATTTTTCTCTTCAATGAATTGCAATAGAAACATTACCTTTCTTACAGGGTTTGGAGGAATACTGACTAAAGTAACACGAGCAGATACCTCAGGGAAATGTGTACTACATTATAAATGTTTTTATTATTGCGTTATCAAAACACAATATTATATAGCATAGTTTGAATCATCTGTTCTGTTATTTATAAACAATTCTTCTATTAAGTGCCAAATTATAGTTTATAGAGCTCTTATGTGCACATCAAAGATAATCTCATTATCAACGGATTACAATTAATATTTTAGTGTATTATCTTCTATCTTAATGTATATTTTTTAACAATTGGAATTCATATTTATTGATTCTATTTTTCATATAGCATGACTTAACTGCTGCTTGAATCATTAAATGAATTTCAAAACAAGTTCTTGATGGCTTCGTTTTCCTTCCTGTGGAAGTGGTGCCATTAATTTAATTATTTCTAGGTTAAGTATTCATATTTCCTACATAGTAAATAATGCTAAACTGAACAAACTGAAATGATTCCATAGCCGTATTTCCCATTTTCCTTAGGACAAACCTAGAAGAGTGCGAACAATTTTAAGCAACCTTGATACATTGCTCTAAAATGTGTATTTCAGGGCCATACATTTTTAATAATTTTGAACTATATTTCTCAAACTGTGAGATATAATTTTAACAGTCATAAAAGCTACCTGAATACATTGCCAACTTTACCATTTTGTGATATACGTGTTATGGATGTTAAGTTTATTTACATTGCCATCAACGGCTCTCCTGTACTTTTTAGTTTGCAAAACTAAAACTCTGCACCCACTAACAATCCCTTCCCTTTCCTTCCTCCCCCTTCCTGGGAACTACAGTTCTGTTTTGTGATGTTCTAAGTTTGGTTAGATATCTCATATAAGTAGACTCATAGTATCTGTCTGTTGTGACAGTTATTTCAATTAGAATAATTCATTGCTATAATTTAAACTTTGCAAACTTTGTCTGATAACCCACCAAACAACTATGTCTAAACACAGTTTGAATAGTGGGAAGAAAATTATTTATTTTGCCTGAGTTCTATATATTGGATCAGAAGTGTGTTTACTTTTCTCCTGGTTGCCCTAGAAGTGCTATCATGATGCCCTGTGACTTCCAAAGAGTAAGCAATACTAAAGGGAGAAGAGAAAACTATGAAGATAGAACAAAAGAAAGAGATTAAAGTGCTTCTAGGTTCTGAGAAGACGACCGGTAGACATTTTGGATTCTTTCCACAAAATCAGTCTTAAAAACTTAGAGAGAGGAAAGAAATCATGATGTAAGACACTAATTTCTGTTTGTTTTGTTTTGTTTTGTTTTGTTTTGTTTTGTTTTGTTTTGTTTTGTTTTGTGTTGAGATTAGGTTCTCACTTTGTAGTTCAGGCTGGCCCTGAGCTCACTATGTAGCCCAGGCAAGCCTCGAACTCAGCAATCCTCCTGTCTCTGCCTCCCAAGTGCTGGGATTATAGGCGTGAGCCACCACGCCTGGCCTCTGTCACTTCTTAATGTAGCCAGACTCTGAATGAACTAAAAGAATGATGTAAAAGTGAAACATTAAGTTTAAGAGAAGAAAATGGATGAGGAATTTTTGCAACTTGGGTGAGAAGAATGTCTTTAAAGCTCAAATCAAAAATCAAAAACCAGTTTGACTACATCCAAAATCAATGCTTGTACTCAATGAAGGATGACATCAGAAAGTCAGCAAGATGAGCATTAAAAGGTCAAGTTCCGTGCCTGACAGAAATGAGAACAACGAGGTGTTCTCTTATGTCTGCAAACTAGAGTGCCTAGTATTGGTGTGAATACACGAGTTCAGGCTGGGGAAACTCTCCCAGGTTCAATAGCAGTGATGATTCGCGCGGTCCTTCTTACACAGGCCCGGAAGGAAGATGGGCAAAAATGCTGTTTTCGGTAGCGGGCAGTGGGAGGTAATTTACATGTCTAACGGTGGGTAAATAGCCAAGTCAGATCACACACCATGGAATTTCAGGGAGCAGTGACCAGTAACAGGACAGATTTGTGCTCACTAACTTTACTCGACCTTTAAAACATTATGCCAAGGAAAAAAATAACATGGAAAAAAAACATGGAAAAAAAAATGTGAGAGAGAGAAAGGAAAGGAAAAACTGACAGAAAAGTATGAGGTCTGGTACAACATTTGAAAAAAAGAAAGTTTTAATAACAAAGTAAAACAAAATATATATACAAAGAAGGCTTCCAAATAAAGGATTTCATTAAACATCCAAGAAGACCTGCTTGAAGTGCGGAGTTTGGGTGCGGGCTGGGAACTGGCCATCAGGGAAGGCGGAGCTGGAAAATGAATTAAACTGGAAATCCCTCTCACACAGAGTAACAGTTAACCAAGGCAGGAGGCGTCTAATGCTTGACCTTTTGTGTGAACAGACATGCACACAGGCAGACAGACAACTGGACGAGAGGGAACCCTGAGACGGCCTGCTCTTTACGGCCCATGCTAAGGGTTTCCTTCCGTGCGACCCACTGCAGGAGAAGTGTGAGGGTCTCCTCATCTTCCAGTACAAAAGGGTGGTTCATGGAGAGGGGACGATCTGGCTTGTGGAGATTTCAGCGCAGGTAGCAATCAGCAGAGGTGATCTTCGAATGCCCATGCTCTTGCCCTGTTCCAAGCCGCCCTGCTGAAATCTCTGCGTGGAGTTAGCACCGGCCACAGAGGAACAGATGAACAGAGGTGTGTACTGTGTCATTATAACACCTCGGCTGTGCCCGCTTTGGACGCCGCGCTTCCTCTGGGCTGCAGCACCCTGCACCGCTGTGCAGAGCTCCTTGGGGGCGGGCAGGAGCGCCAGCCCTACCCAGCGTCAGACAGTGACTTCCTTCGGCCTTTTTGAAAGATGCCAGATGCCTCCTATTGTCTGTCGTGCAAACAAACTGATATGATATGAGACAGTGAAAACACAGGCATGGTGATCCATGCTCCAAATAAAAGTCTGCTCTTGGGGGAAAATAAAGAAGCTGAGAAAGAGCTGTTCAGAGGAAAGCGAAATGTGACACAATGCCAATTTCAACTTAAGGAAACGGGCCACTTCTTGGGGGTGAGATTTCCATGCAGACATTACTCCAGCAAAGCGAGCATAGCCCTGAAGCGTGCGGCCTTAAGAAATCTTATTCCATACTCCTTAGGTTACTATTCAAATAAGGTCATGAGAAGTACCTCTTATGAACACAGGGACTATTGCAAGTAATTACAAGGAAAAACAATAATGCCTGCTGCTGCTGCTGGGAGGGTAGTTTATAATCAGCTGTAAATGCCACTGTACCAATATTTGCGGTAGGGGACTGGGCGCTGGAGAATTTGAGACACAAATCACATTTTTCAAGTGAAAAAAAGAAAACGGCAGTACCTCGCGTTATCAGGACTTCTCCGTAATAACAGGGGTAAACAGCAGAGTCTCGTCTTAAGCAAGGGAAGATGAAGTGGGAGCTCCTTATCAATCTGCTGGGAGAGACACGCGGTGTCGGAATTAACTCCGGGAGGTTACAGCGGGAGAAGAGGACGATTGGCACAGACGGCCCAGGCCTTAATATTCCGAAACGGGAACTAGATCATTGCTTCCTCTCACATCTAATGCACAGTGCTATAGCGTGTCAGAGTAGTTACTCCGAGGACGCCGGGGCCGCCACTCTGCCCCGATCATCGCTGCCCGGGTTGGCTGTGAGAGCCAGAGTCTCTCCCGGATGCCGCAGGTCCCGGCAGACATGCTGCTCAGATTGGTCGAGCTCACTCTGGGGCGGGGGTTCTTTCTAAACTGCAGAGATTGAAATGAATCCGTTTATTTCTTGTTTATTCCTGGCAAAAGCTTGAACCCTCTCTTTGACAAAGACTGACACAAAAGGGAACATTAAACACACACACACACACACACACACACACACAAACCAAAAAACACCTGGCCCTGAAGGTAGACTTGGGGTGCTTTTTATCCTTCTCCAGCATTCTAGCCTATTTTATTCCAGAGATTTCAAATAATGAAGGCAGTGGAGACAAAAGCTCTAAATAAAGAATATTCCCAGCCGTGCTGTGGAAGTTGAAATAAAACTGCAAAGAATTAAGGAGTTTTCATTTACTTCATTCTACTGCTTTCATAATTTGCTGGGAAAGGAGCACACTAGCTGTAGGATTCATCTCCGAGAGCTGCATCAGTGAGGCAGGAGAAAGGAGAAAAAGAAAAGGACACAGAATCTGTTATGACTAGGAGAGTTTTAAACTAGCAGATTCTGGCCAGCTCCTGCGTCAGGAGAAACGTGATCAGAGCTGTGACATACGGCGGTTCACACGCTCAGGTCCTCCTGCCTAATATCACATTAAGAGCCAGACCTTCTCTGCTTTTCTATGGCAGCAGAAATAGGCAACTGCTCACAATGCTCATCTCCTACCTGTAATGGACAACAGATGGAGGTCAATTAAAATACTGATCAATATCTGTAAGTCCTGGATCTCTCCTAATAATAATAATAATGATAATTCTTTATCGAGCAGTTATTGTACCCTGCACATTGGAGCAGTTTGCTGGTACTTACACGTATTATCACATTTAATTCTCAGTCACTCTGTGAAGTCATATTATTACTCCTACTAAAAGTAAGAACACTGAATTATTTCAAGGTTTAGTAACTACATAATTTTGTAAGTACTAGGTAGCACTGTTTGAACGTAATCTCATAAATCAGGCTTGAGAGAACTTCTATTTCTCCATGATGGCAAAAACAAAAAAGTCAACTATGACAGTTATGATCAACTGACAATGATCAAATGACAAAAACTTAACTTTTTCACTTATTTATTGAATGTTTTATCATTCATAGTCTAAAACTGCTACATCAAATTTACTTTATTTTAGATTTATAGTTCATGTTATCATTAGAAAAGAATACCAATGCTTACAGACAGAAAGATTCTTGGTTTAATTTTCCATCATACAGATAATTAGGCACCAACTAGGTCCCTAAGGTAATTAAAAATATAATAAACATAATGAAACAAGGGTTGGATCCTGGTTAAAGAGGAAGAACTGACTCATAAATCATTAACACATTATGAATTTCCTCAACAGGTGAATAATGCTGTTTAAACAACAAAGGGACTGTAGTTTCTCAGATTCAGTAGTGTATCCTAAGTCAGCTGTGGACCAACAAAGCAGCAGGGAAGTGCAGAGAGGTGGGGGAGGGGAGGCCAGAAGCCCTGAAAGCTAAGGGACACAAGTATGACAGTCAGGTTTCTTGGTCCTGCGCTGGGGAGCACAGGAAGGCCTCCTGTAGCAGAGAAGCCAGTTCTCCACTGAAGGAGGAGCCTGGTGCCCACCTGCATGTCCTTGAAATGAGGGACAGACCCCAGGAAGAGGAGGGTCAAAGCTCACATTATCCCTTTCCCTGGACTTGTGAGTCCTGACCCACAGCACCTGCACGGCCAGGGCTAGCACACACCACAGAAGCGGAGCTCACAGCTCCTTAGCTAACAACTCACTCCTTCACACCATCAATCCTCCACTATGCTTCTGGTTCAGATAATAACAAAAAAATGTCAAATTCCCATAAGACAAAAGACTCACAATTATTTTCTTAAAATGAATTTTATGACCTAAGTTGGTAATTTGAACCTCATGTTGACTACCCCAGAAAACAGGGAATCGAATGAAATCAGGATGATGAATAAAACCTACAGGTATGATGAAAGAAATGGCCACATACTGTTTAATGAAATAGTGGCTTGATGTAGAGCAGAGAATTCCAGGAAAGGAGGATGGAAGCCAAGGATATAAAACCTGAGGAGATTTCCAAACTCCTTGGGCCTCTGTTTCTTTATCTTTAAAACAGAAACATGAACTCTTGCCTCACGAATTTTTATGAAGATGAAACAAGTCAACATTTGTGGAAATCCCTACCATCCTGTCTGGGATTTAGTGACTTTTCCATCAATGCTTGTAGTAGTCTGAAGGTAACAATATTAATAACACAAATTATCACAGGTTACATATTCCATAAATTTTATGGTATACTAAGTATCTGTATATAGTGGAGGCTATCTTCTATCTTATATTATTTCTATTTGTGATTGCATAGCGTAATGTTTACTATAGATTTGGGGATGTTTTTATAGCCATACATTTTATATGTAATGTTTTATAGTATGTTGATATTCATACCTATTTTTGTAGAAGTCATTATTCTTATATGATGTTCTTGGTTGTATGTTTCCATGTGTCCTCTAGAGACTGCACGTTGGATTAAAAACTTAATGTTGGCACTCAAAGAAATGAGCTATAGAGCCAGGAAATAAAATGAAGGAATTTTAGGTGTATATCAATAAGTGAAAAAGTCAGTTTAAACAGCTTGGGTATCATTCCTTCTATGACAATGTGGAAAGGCAGAACTATGGAGATAGGAGACAGACCAGTGGTTTTTAGGTATTGATGAAACAGGAGGAATGAAAAGCAAAGCATCAGAGGATTTGGGGGCACTGAAATCATTCTGTATAGCACTGTAATGATAGACGTGTCTTATAAGGCATTCGTCAAATCCTATAAAATATATAGTATCTATGTGGAAAGCTGACATAAGCTATAGGCTCTGGGCGTCTCATTGAGAGAAAGGTACTTCTCTGTTGGGAGAGGTCAATCAAGGGAGAAAGTATGGAGGATGGAGCATATGGGACCTCTATATCTTCTGCTTGATTATGCTGTGAACATAAAGTATATTAACATTTTTAAAAATTCATGTTGATATTTTATTGAATCATTTTGAATATATTTCTTATTTAAAGAAAATGAACATTTATGAAGTTGAACCTTGCCATCCAAGAGCATTGCATATTTTATTGGCTGAAGTCTTTCCTTGTGACACTGAGGATATTTTAAAGTTTTTTAAATTCACAAATCCTGTACATTTCAAAATTATAGTTTATTCTTTGGTTTATTATATTTTTTGCAATGGAGCTTTTACTTCTATTCTATATCCTTTTTGTTTATTACTTAGGAAGTTTATGAGCATTTTTGCATTAATATTCTACACAGGCGTGTTACCTGTTATGCACACAGTTTTCCCAGGTGATTCTCTTGGGCTTTATATGTACGTTGAATAATGTGAGAATGCGTCCACAATATTGGTAAATCATCACAGTCATCTTTGTTGCACCGCTGCCATGGAAATTGTTCCAGAGTTTCCCTATTAAGCATGAGACTGGCTTTTGCATTGAAATCAATGTACTTTATCATATTAAAGAAGCCATCTATTTCTTTATATACTTTGACTTTTGAGCCCTGTTAAAAACTTTACTTAATCAAAATCAAAAGGTAACAACTTTGAAAGAAAAAGTCCATTGGTGCTTCATCTCAACGACAAAGGCCCAGTTCTCTGTTTCTAACAGTAAAGGCACACTAAAGGTTCTCAGTGTGGCCCCTGGGCCAGCAGTGCTAGGATCACCTGGAACTTGTTAGAAAAGTAAACCTTAAAGTCACAGCAAAGTGTGTGGATCAGTTTCTCTTGTTATGGAGCAGCCCAGGAAGATGTGATTGAACAAATCCTCCAAAGGTTTTGGATCCTTGGGAAAGTTTGTGTACCACTGGTTCATCTGCTCGCAGAGGTCAAATCTGTATGATTAGTATCAAAGAGTCATAACCACCATTCAGTTCACAGCCAAACAAGGCCAGAGCTAAAAGGTAGGAACGAGTGCAACAAAAGCACTCACTCAGCTATAATTCCCCACTCAAAATCAAACCTCTTCCCCACTCAAAATCAAATCTTTTTATTCTAGAACTGGAAGACGAATCCCAATTTCTCACTCTGACTCAGAGATGTTGTGTCACAATGATGTTTCCACTGACAGTGAGATGTGGACTCACACCCTGAGGCAAAGCTTCTTGTCAGTAGTGAATTTGAAAATAGCTCCAGGAAGCACCAATAAAAGGAGGTAGAGATGCAACAGGAAAGAGAGGAAAGTAAGAAAGATTCTGTTGTTAAGAGAGAAGAGCCAGTAGGTAACCCGAGATCCGTCTTCCTGGAAAGCTTTCAGAAAATGTAGAAAATGAGGTGCAGTGCAGGACACAGAATGATCCCACCCTGAGAAGGAAGCTGGATATTTATGTACCTCCAGGATATTTAAGTACCTCCCCCAGCACCACACCTAGGAGTGCTAACCGTGAGTACTGACGACAGACAGGATTTTCAGCCTTGGCATAGAGATGCAGATAACTCAGGCCAAGAGAGGCAGGTAGCGCTGACTGGAGGTCCTTACAGGGGCCACTGACAATGTCTACTGCACTGCTGTGCCCTGAGCTCAAACTGTGACTGCACACCCCTATATCAGGCGAATGTCATTAGTGAGCTCCAGCCTGGAAACCTCAGGATCGCCAGACGCTTGATAAAGACATTCACAGAAAGGCCCCTTCTTTCAGTTGATCCATAGGAGGGTAGAGGCTCCATCCACAGGCATGAACAGGTCAGTACAGCCAGGGGGAGATGCTGTGCCAGCACAAGAGCAGGGAGGAAGAACACGGAAGTAGACATGGAAACAATACATCATGGTTTGACCATCAGCCAGCCTCTCTCCTCCTCAGAAACTCACCGGAAGATGGCGATGGCACCCAGCTCTCTGTGGATGTGTCA
This sequence comes from Thryonomys swinderianus, assembly GCA_004025085.1. Lineage (NCBI taxonomy): Eukaryota > Metazoa > Chordata > Mammalia > Rodentia > Thryonomyidae > Thryonomys > Thryonomys swinderianus. The sequence goes on from PVIC010023728.1 coordinate 9,646, forward strand.
CACAAGTGAATGAATATGAAGACACATGTATATAAGACATATCTATATGAAGACACATGTGGTCCTTAGTGGCTAAACAGGGGTTTGAGAACAACAGGACGCTGTCACCTATTCAAATTCCCTTTTTTATTTGCTTAGAATTTTTCTTGAAATTCTCACTTCTTCAGCATCAACTGTGATGCTATTGAGATCACTGGTCTGAGATTACCTTTTGTGTTATATCCTAAAGGCATAAGCATGAATGCATAACTATTTTTATAAAGCTATTGCATGCTAGCTCAGACTTTGACGGTGAGACAATATTTTGACAAACCAAATGCTGCAGTTTGCTATCCTTGTATAATGCTAAAGATCTACACACACATACACACACACACACACACACACACACCCCAAAAAAAACAGATCCCCAAACTTTGCCCTGAGGAGGAATAGACTGTGAAACAGCTGATTTGAACCTTTAAGTTTAATTACGTTCTCCCTCCAGTCCCCATCCACAGTTGTGTTTTCTATGGTTTCAGTTGGCCCTTCGTCATTGATGGTGGTCTGAAAATATTAAGTGGAAAGTTCCAGAAATGAACAACTTGTGTTAGACACTTTACGAAATCCTGAAGAGTGTGATGCAATCTGCCACTGTCACGCTTCCCAACCACTCAGAATGTAAATCACCCGCTCCTCTGTATACACTATCTGGTTGTCATCTTGGTTATCAGATCAACCTTGGGGCTTTACTTCACTTGTGTTGTGGAACCCTTAGGTAGGGGCCGAACACCACACCACAGGGCCTGTGTCACTCTCCTCACTTCACGCATCACAGGGGTGCTGTATTGTCCTACAGCACCTGTACATACATGACATTAAGGTACTTAGAGACAGACAGAGGCCACAGCCTTATGACTATTGTCGTATATTGCTCTAATTGTTCTATTTGATTGTTTTTCATAGTTTATCTCAGCTATGCCCAATTTATAAATTAAACTTTATCATAGTTACAGATTTAAAGGAAAAAAAGCATAAAGCAAAGGATTCAGTACTATCTTAGACTTCAACCATTCTCTTAGGGACTAGGGATGTGTCCTCCATAGGTAGGGGTAGAACACAACAATATTTAAAAACCAGTTTGGTATAGGAAATACCTTCTGCAGGATGTGTGTGAGTGTGTGTGTGAATGTGTGTGTGTGTGTGTTCATTTATGGAAAGATGGATCATATGACGCCTAGTACATAAAGGGTGGGTACAGGCGACATCTCGGAGGTCCAGGAGGCTGGGAATGTGGCACTGGGGGAGGGTACAGATTTGCTGCACAGAGCAGAGAATCTTGAGGAACCAAGGAATATTACAGGGTACAAGAACTCCTGGCCCCAAACCAGATCCACCTTGAGGAAAATGCAACAGAAGTGCTTTTTTTTTTTCTTTCCACTGAGGAGTTCTGTGACGATTCTAAGAAGTCAGGTGAAAATGGAAACTTGAGTAACATTAATTCTGACGTGTAATCTGCCCTTTAAATGTACTTCCTGTATCTTCTCCCTTAGCCCCATTGTTTGACGTAGACTTTAGTTAAAAGGGTTTCTGAGGTAAGAAGCAGGGATCTTAGTTTGGAAGGGTACACACATTCGGATTGTTTTTGCTAGAGTTGATATGAATTGATAGAACACAACACACATTTTTCTTTTTTTAATCCTCACACTCTGTTTTCAAAAAGTAACATTTTTGTTTTAATATCTCATCAACTCAGCTGCTGTGGCTTCCAGGGTGAATTTTCTAAGACTGCAGGGGAAAGTCACTCAAAAGGTGAGGCCATTAACAGCAGCCAGGACTCAAGGAGATACTTTCTTTTAGGTAACTAACATCTCTCAACCTTGACAGAACTTGATCACAATAGCTTAGTAGTGAACATGCCATCAGAACAGATCTTCCTCCAGAGAAGGCAAGGGTGAAGAACTCGATCTGCCCTCTGCAGTTAGTGACATCCACAGGGCTTCCAGAAACTGCCTTCCTTCCCACCCCCATCTTCATGCTACAGTAAGGGAGAGCAGCTCCTGAGTACACAAGCAGTTGGTGGCCTCTTCAGTCTATGGGCATCATGGCTTGTTTCAAAGGACTCATGAGAAGACTCTAGAAGGTAGGCTATGTGAGTAGGGAAGAGAGACTTTGGAAGACAGCTCATCCCACTGTATGAGTAAGTGCATATCACTTGCTACAGACATATCCCCTTCTATACATTTATATAACCTGCACTTCGAAAAACAAGCACTCTGTTATATGTATACATTACAATTGATTTTTTTTTCCCTACTTGTAAGGTCAAGATTTTGGAGGGCAAATTATACCAGGCTCTTTTGACAACCTCTCAGGGACTAGGTGGGTACTTTCCTGAACTTAGCATTTTGTGTGTGAATTTTTCACTGATTATCTAATGGGTAGATGACTTAATAAACAAGGTAGCAAAAGTGCCATAGCACCAGTGACAAATTAAGATGTAAACTCAAATGATTTATTTTGAACTGATAGAGGAAAAATGTTTATCTTAGAATTCAGTGTTCAAAATTTTAGTATATAATTTGCTATAATGTCTCATGTATCTATAATCATTATAAATATTATATTTAGCACTTAACCTTACTATTTAGGCTTCCAAACTTCTCAGGTGGCATTTAACTTTTTTTTTTTGAAACAGGGTCTCGCTCTGTAGTTCAGGCTAGCACTGAGCTCACTATATAGCCCAGGCAAGCCTCAAACCCAGCAATCCTCCTGTCTCTGCCTCCCGAGTGCTGGGATTACAGGCGTGAGCCACCATGCCTGGCACTCAGGTGGCATTTATCTTAACAAGAGGTCCCTGGTCATAGTTTCTAATTCCCTTACACATGAGAACCGCAGCCATCCTAAATGTGACCACAGCCACCTGCATCATCTCTATCTTGGTATCCTAGATGTCTAAGTTACATCTGTAGATCCCACATTTGCAGATACAGTCAATCAGGGACTGAAAATGCTCAGGAAAATTCCTGATAGGAGGGCCACTAAGTATGAATTATTTGACAAAGAACAAAACTATCATTTAGGCTGAGATAGAATGAAAGTTATGGGCGGACTGGTCTGGTCATAGATAGCAAAGTAGGTAAACTCTGATTCATATGTAGCTAAAGCTGGCCCATTACCAGCTTCTGTAAATAAAACTTACTGGAACACAGACGTTTTATTGAAGTACTGTGAATGGCTGCTTTCATATCACCATTTCAGTGTTGAGAACCTGTCACAGAGACTAGGTGGGCTGAAAAGCCTGAACTACTAACATTTTGCAGAAAGTCCACTAATCCCTAATATAAGGCCTGGTATATCCCGGCAGGGAGTTTAAATTTTATTTCTGCTTCCAAGGAAGAGCTCACTGAAAATTAAAAACAGACTTCTGTTGGGATCTGCCCGACTTTTTATCGGCATGTGAACACTAGGTGGCGAATGGTTTAAAGGGTCACTAATGAGTAAGTGGGGAGGGAAGTTTAGAGTCACTTGCAAACTGATTCAGAAAAAGAACAGGACTTGTTACCGAGGCACCAGGGGAGCTAATAAAAGAGAACTGGATTAATTACAAATGTAGTTTAGAGATCATATTTACAAGAATAATTTTTCAGGTCGAGTTTTTAAGAATAATTAGGTTAAGGGCTGGAGGGTTAGCTCAGGGGTTCTGGCGCCTGCCTGGCAAGTGCAAGGTCCTGAGTTCGATCCCTGGCAACCACATACAATGCTGGGCGTGGAGACTCACACCCACCAGCAATCAATACGGCATACCACAGTGCCGGGCGTGGTGGCTCACGCCTGTAATCCCAGCACTTGGGAGGCAGAGAGAGGAGGATTGCTGAGTTAAGGTTTGCCTGGGCTCCATAGTAAGCTGAGGGCCAGCTTGAACTACAAAGCGAGACCCTGTCTCAAAAAAAAAAAAAAAAAGAATAATTAGGTTAAGGTTATAAATTTGCTTCGAAGTTTTGTTCAAGCAAATGGCGGATGATGTGCCACTTACTGAAAAGATAATGACAGAAGAGGCAGGTCGGAGCCGGGCTGGGGATTAAAGGTAGTGTTTTAAATGTGCCATGTATGAGATGTCCATGAAATACCACAGAGTCGTAACACAGACGCAGGGACTAGGGAAGAGACAGAGCTGGAGATACAATGTGCACATGTTCTGCAATCCTTGTCCTAGATAAGAGGACCTTAGGACAAGGGTCCAGCTTAAGTGCCGGGGATCCTCCACGCTTAAATATCAGCAGATATGCAGATCCAGGAGCAGAGGACGAGAGGCGTGACAGACAGATGAAGAGGACCGGTAGGGGTCGAGCTCTTGACCTCCTTTTCAAATTTAGCTTTCCATGGTCTGTGAAGATGCCCTGTGAGGCCCTGGGCAGGGAAGGCTAGAGGACAAAGACAAGGCAGCAAGAGGTGGGGGAAGACTAGGGCTTCTTTGTTCCCTCTTGAGCTTCATCCCGGCCTTATCCTTTCATCCTCACCCTGACAGTGGCAGAACTTTTTCTCAGTAGTCTTCAATTTCATTTAGCCACTCCTTGAAACTCACAGAACAAACATGGGAGGGATACTTAGTTCAGTGACGCAGCACCAATACTGACCAGGATATTCAAGGCACGTGACTGCATTATGGCCACACAGGCTCCTCTCAGACTGTCCAGCATTTCCCACCGTCAGCAGCACTTCCTCTGGAGAGAGTTTCAACTCACCAGGGCTTCTCCGCAAATAGTGAGAATGCTAATTAGTACAACCACTGTGAAAATCAGGACGGAGGGTGATCATAAAACTGTCCCTCATGGGCACATATGCAAAAGAGACACAGACATCACATTAGAGTGATACATGAGTACTCATGTTTATAGTACCACGATGGAGAACAGCTAAATCTTGGAAGTATTCTATGTGTTCATCAACATTATTTGTAATAATTATGAATGAATCTTGAGACCATGATGCTACAGGAACTATGTCAGACACAAAAAATTAAATATCACGTGTTTTATGTGAGAAACCCAAAATAAGAATAATCCCAAAGAGAAAAGTAAGACAATAGGAAATAGGAAGGGAGACTCTGTGGAGATAGGAAAGGGACCTAAGGAGAGTGAGAAAAGAGAGTGGGAGGAAGTAAAAAGGATGAAAATGCCATATGTGCATATACCAACTCTCCACTCCAAGGGCAGGCTTCATGTATGGTGAACATGCATTAATAAAATAACTAAACCTGAGTCACTCCAACTTCTTTCCCCAGCATGGTTGCATTTGCTACCACCATAACATCTCCGATACCTCTTTTTTTGCTACTTTTCATTGCCTTCTCAGGCATTCTTTATATGAGAATATACATAACCTATATGCTCACTTTGACTGTTTAGTAAATGCGTCTCACAATAAGTTCGTACTAAAGTAACTGAAGGATATGCTGTCATAAAGACTTGAAAACTGTTTCAATAACAAAGGTCACATAGGAATCCAAGGCTTACCTGGGCTACATAGTGAGCTCAGGGCCAGCCTGGACTACAAAGCGAGACCCTATCTCAAAAAAAAAAAAAAAAAGTCAAATAAGCAAAAGCTATATAATCAGCCACCCACTAGATTTAACAAGAAAGAGTTTCAGTAACGATGATAAGATGCCTATCCGCAGCTGAATTGGGAATCCCAAAGTGGGTGGTGTAGAGTGGTTGAATTACCATGGAAGGGTCCACCTGGTTGAGACAGAGCCATGAAGGTGTGTGTGGATCGGGGGAGGAAGACACAGACAATACAGGTAGGTTGGGTGTGGCCGTGAGAGTGGAGGTTTTTATACACAGAAGAGCCAGCTGGATTCAGACAAAAGGGAAGGATTTGGTTTTACAAGAACCAGAGACTCTATTTGAAATTGTCTCATGAAGAAGGCAGAATGCCTGACTTTAGATGTGGATAGAGTGGGGGTTTTAGTGACAGTAAGATTGGGTGATTCTTTTTTTATATTTTGTCTGTGTTCAGGATTTTTAAAAATTCATGCCATAAAGCTTTCCAAACAATTTGCATTGCAAAATGACTATTGTCACCCATAGCATTACCAGAAAAGCACTTCTGATTTCCAGTGATCACAGAAATCAATATTCTGGGTGCACAAATGATAAAAACTATCTTTTCAATATGAAGAATAAAGATATAGGACTACATATTCCAGAAGTGATGTGAGTACCCATAATTGCCACTATAAATTTGCTGAGTACTAAAAATAATTCTGTATTTTCCTGTAGGATTCACAAGCTAATAATAAGCAATTTCCAGCTGTGCGCTGTGACAGCAAAAAAGGTCTACCGTCCTTATAATTATATTTTCCATATCCGTAGTCACATTAGAAAATACTGATTAAGACCCAAGTACTTAATCTAATATTTTATTGTTAAAACGTCGACACTAGGTAACTTTTATGAAATCTGATTGCACTGTATACATCAGACTTCCAAAGGAGAATTATCAAATATTTTATTTTATCTCTTAGGTTTTTTAAATGCTCACTATGAGTGTGAGACAACCAATAACAGTGAGAACTGATTTTTTCTGCAGAGCAGATTCTGAAAACACATCCCGAGGGCTCTCCTCAATTTGGCTGCTAAAGCTGCACCAAACAGCAGGCTTCACCACAGGACACACAGGGCCACGCTCACTTCATTCTGCTTGACAAAATGAGTGTGACTGAGGATAACTAAATCAAACACCTAGTTCTTGGGTTTATTTTCTCTAACTTCAAACGTTTGGAGTGCTTGAAATGTCACCACCCAAGGAAAAGAGGTAAGTCTTTGGTCATGAATTCCCCGTTGCTTCTTGGAGGTCCTGTGAAAAAAGAATTACTTTTCAGGACAACTCCGAAGTTGAGCTTGCTACTGGCTGGGGCCACACTTCCTCAGAGTCCCCTAACTTATTTCAAAGCTCAGAGCAGTTTGGCTCTGACTTAGGCAGGCAGTGGAGGTTAAGGGTGTTGGAGTTGTACCTCTAGTCTTTCCACCAGAGAAAACAAGGTAAATACCTGCGCCTCACCTTTGGATATGAAGAATGGTATCAAATTTACAAAGGTAAGTATAAGAAAATCAACTCAGAATATACATAGTGTAGATTTGACTCAACATTATTTTCATCTCCAATTTCCAACAATTTAGCAGAATAACAATTCAAGTTGATCATATGACAACCACTATTCATACTGCTATGTATTTATATACTGTTATTATATACCAGGTGTTTAACAAAAATCAGATTAATTTGTTTCCTTTTTTTAATCTAAGCTATTCATTGATGCACATAGTACACACCAAAAAAAATACAGTTTTAAGTGCACAGATTGATGGATTTTCTGAAATGCAACATATCTGTGTCATCAGTGGATAACAAGGGAGAGGACATCATCAACACGGTACTTTTACCTCTTCTGGTCCCTGCCTCCCCAAAGCTAACATCCATCCTGACTTCTAGTGGCTTTGATAGGTTTCCCTGTTGTGATACTGTATGTAAGCTGATATCCTTATGTGCAATCTCTGGCATCTGGCATTAAGTTTGGTCTTTTAACTATAACTAGAAGCCATTGCCATTTATAGGGTTCTTGCCAGACAATATGCAAAGCCCTTCCTGCATTGTTACCACACTCAGTCCTCACAGCCACCTCCTGACTAGGCACTGTTTATGGTGTGCTTTAAGCAGGTGAAAACATTTGCAGCTTGGGGATGTTAACAGGTAGTAAGTCGCCCAGCAATAAACACTGGAGTCAGGATTCATGCTTTATTTATGTTGCTCCAAACTAAATCTTTCCTATGCCGACTTTCAGTAAACAAGGCCAACTGCTCCTGAATAATCCAACCCATCAGGCTGTGAGAGCTCAGGATATGTTGCCACATAGATGTGGTGTGTATTAACTCTGATCATACATTTATTTATCTGCCATGCCAACTAAAACTTCTCACAGTAATACGAACAGAGACTACTTTCCTAATAGTGTAAGTTGGCATCAGATAAACTGCAATGTGACACAAAGTTATAACATGTGATTCAAGTACTTTCATCTGTATCAACCAAAAGTATACACAACCCATGAAATGAGCCTGGTGCAGAAGCACCGATGAAAAGGAAATGGCAAAATGAATTAACAACAGTGGATCCAGTCAGGTTCTAAATGTCCAGAAGAGGCAAAGAATGAGGGACGTAGTTTCAAAAAAGCACTTCAGGGCCTAAGCCTATTATCAGAGATGTGTGAATGAGCTATGCATCACTAAAGTCCAAAAGGGAACAGGGGCATAAGCAAAACACGTACACAAAGAAAGAAAATATTTGGAAAACGTGTGCACCGAAGTGTGACAGATAGTTGTTTCTCCAACAAAAAGAGTCAATCAAGGAAATTCATAATACCAGAATATGTAATGATATAAACAAAGTATGAATGCTTTTTAGCTGTGATCATGTCATAGTCATGTTCTTAAAAGCCATCTCACATTAGAAGTACATGCACACTGCAGTTGTGGGTGACATGGCATGATGTTTGGATTTCCTTGGATCATCTTGTAGAGATTTACTGAACTAAACATGAGAGACTGGTATACTAATGCAGTTGCATCAGGGTCATTGTATTAATTTCCCCACCTTAGTATAGGCTTGGACTATTCTACCATAAAAAGCTGAAAAATAATAAAAGGAGGATGGCTGCTCCTGGGTACATAGGAGAAAAGTATTTTCAATGTCCTTTGCTTGGCTGTACTGTTTTACTTGCCTCTATAGCATATATTTTGTATTTGTGAAATGACATACTAAACAAAAGTTTAAGAAACTTGTCAGTAAAATGTATTTGGCAATTTAGATACTTTCTCATATAGGCAAAATTATTGAGAAATGTTTATTTTGGAAGACAGAAGCCAGAATACCATTGGAATTGCAGGAATTATTTGGCAACTGTTGCTATTATAAAACAATTTAAGCTGATTGATGACCTCCCAATGTTCCAATTTTATGACAGTATGGTAAAGAATTTCCCATTCTAAAATAACTGGGGGGTAATTATTAGGGTGGATGGGAAAAATAAGCATTTTCTTGGACAACTAGAATTCTGAAAAACTCCAAAGAGTAGTTTTGTGTTTCAGTGAACACCTGCCAAGCTGTTCCTAATTCTGCTCCGTGTATTTCTTTTCCATTCTATTGTCATGCTATCTTGGGATCTGTTACATTCCCAGTGGAAGATTCAGAGCGATCTTCACCCAAAGGTCAAAATTTCTAAGCTCAGACTCACAGCTTCTGAAGAAAACAAGGTTAGTTAGTCTGGCAGAACACTCAGATTTTTAACACCAGAAAAGTATCTTGCTTAATATGAGAAGAAAAACTTCGGCTTTTTGCAATCAAAAAATGAAATGGCTTTAGTGTGATGGTGCTGCAAAGACAGAAGAAGGTGAAATAGAAAGTTTTCAGCTGAGAAATTGAGAATTAGAAATGGCTCCTCATTACTATCTCAAAATACAAAGGTCCAACAGAAGCTGCCAGAAAAAAGTGGTGAGGGAAAAACACAATTATAATGAGTAGAATGAGGAAGTTTTTGGGGGTGCTTGGAATTATTTGGGATCTGGTATCAAGTTGTGGCTCCCTTGCACAAAACCAATGTGTCAATATTCATGTGCTATGCACCAAAAAGCCTATGAGTAATAAAATTATCATTTTAAAGTGAAAAATAACTTATTGAAACATATATTTTAAAATGCACTAAAAGAAAACAACTAAAACCTACTCGTGCTATAAGCAGTTGACTAAAGGAACACAGGAGTTTTCTGAGACACTAGATACTCTATTTTTTTGCTCTTCTTTCTGGTTACACAGATGTGCTCATTTTGTAAAATTTTACCTAGCACATATTTTGTTACGGTTTATTCTAGATGTTGCCCCAAACCTCATAAAGTCATAGGGAGTGGTTTTGGAAGGTGATTTGATTATGGGGTTGTTGTTCAGGTGCTGTTAGGAGGTAGCTAGTCAGAAGAGGCCAGTGTGTCTTAGAAAGATGTATCTTCCTCTTTATCCTCTCCCTTGACTATATTCTTCATGGATGCCATAATGTGAGCAGCTTTCTTATGTGTAGACCTTCCCACTGTGCCCTTCTGCCTTGAACCTGCTGACCTGGAGCCCTCCTGCTCTAAATGAGCCCCTCCTTTAAATGAGCTATAGGATTTAATGTTTGCCTGCTGAATTTTGTTTTTGCTCTGGCCCCACAGCTCCTCCATGATTTGTTTCTCCTTGTTTGGAATAGGGATTTTTGCCCATATAACTGCATGTTGGCAATGTTTTAACTTTCTTTTGGATTTTTATAGGAACTCACAGCTACGTTTCCCTTAAGTCTCAAAGGAGACTTTGAAGTTTTGAACTTTGCAGCAATGCTAAAACTTTTAGTATTTCTACAACTTTTAGAGGGAGATTAAATGCCTTTTACATTAAAAAAAGATGTGCATGATTCTTTTAAGGGTCTGGCATGGTATTTTATGGCTTATGTCTAGATGTCCCCAGAGGCTCAAGTGATCATAGGTAGGACTTTAGGTAGGTAGTTGGATCATGAAGGCACTATCCTTATGGGTGGATTAGTCTACTATGGAGTTTATAGTAAATGTGTTGCTGGGAGATGAGCCCTGGTCTGAAGACTTGGGTCACTGTTGCATGGCCTGGAAAAGTACCTCTTCCTTCCTGAGTCTTCCCTTCACTCTCTCCTTCCTACCCACCATCTCAGGAGCAGCTCTCTACCATGGCCTTCTGCCATGATGTTACTTCTCTGGAGCTAGGAAACCCTGGTTTGAAGTAAAATAAACATTTCCTTCTTTAAATTGTGGGTGTTATACTTTTGTGTCTCAGGAATGAAGAAGTGACTAAGAGTCCTCTTTTACCAGTGTTTAATCTGCTTAATAAAATGATTTTAAATATCACTAAAATAAATCAAAGTCTATTCTATCTTTTAAAACAACATATTACAAATGAGTACTTTTCACCACTTAGTCACATAGAGAAGTTGTCTTGCCTAATGATTCAGTATGTTTGTATGTTTCCTTTCCATGTCTACCACATCTGGTTAATGAGAAGGAAGTAATCATTTCCTCCTCTCTTCCTTGGTTGCCCCAGGGCTCTAAGTAAGATCTTCTTGGCTCCAGAACCTGATTTTATCTATTGGCATAGTTCTCTTTCCATATCCATGACTTTTAACTCTCTATTATAATCCTGTATTATCTGTGTGCCTTGTAGTATAAGCCACCTTCAAACGGCTTCTAGAAATAGACACAGGACAAATCAAGAGCTTGAGACAAAAATGCAGGTCCTATTTAAGAATGTTTCTAGCAACACTTTAAAGAAAAACAAAACAACACTGTTAAAACGAAATGCCATCGATCACTGTTTCTCAATGCAACACAATTTGATTGTTCTTTGAGTGCTAGCTGTCTTTTCTAGATGAATACAAGAGATGGTAAACTATTTTGAGCTTATAGTAAAGGAGGCTGAAAAACAAGTTATAGGTCCCCAAGTCTAAAGAGAGAGATAGTTTAAAAAAAAAACCCTAGTTCTGAGAGGAACAGTGCATATCTCAGACTTATAAAATAAAAAACAGCTGAGTCTAATTTCATACATGGGCCCTTGTTAAACTAGAAGAAAATAAAATGACTATAGAAAGAATCTAAAACAAATGCAGCCCTTTGTTCATGCCTGATAACTGGATTTTCCAAATAAGAAATTCATTTCATTTTCAAATTTCAAGCATACCAAGGATGCCCCTTGTCAGCTTAAATCCACACCTCAATACAATAAATATCATCTGCCTTTTTAGGAGGACAAATGTAAAGTGTTAGGACTGATGCAATAAAGTCCAACCCCTGTATGGTTCGGGCTTCTGTGAAGTTGAAATGACAGAGATTTAAAGGAAGATGTGCATAGGAATTGTCAAAGCTAGAAATCTTCTACAACACCCCCATCTCTTTACTGTGTGATGGTTTCTCCCACTCAGTCTGAGGAAATCACTCTCAGAGTTTGCCTATGTTCTTCATATAATGATCAAGGAAGTTAATCTTCAAATTTGAGTAAGAATACTTGCATGAGAAACACAACTAAAGTATAACCCTACTTTACAAGGTAAGTCGGACACAGGTTTCTTTGGAATATATTCCAAACTACAGATGACTCCAGAGTTCTTCTTTTCAATTAATTCTTAATTGAATTGAGATCCACTCTGTCTTTCACTTTGTTGTTTAACTTGACAGAAGTCATTATGAAATGCCACCTATGCAGTGTCTCACCAAAGTTGGTGGATGCTACCTGATATCTAAAAATGTTTTGAGGTTTACAAAACAGGATATGATTTTTTGGGGGCCAAGTATGTCCAAAGTTTCATAGTTACAACTATACTGTAAAAGAAACAGTAGAATAAAAGTACGTTTTTATTAAGCTTTTATGTTGGCTTTTTGTATGTTTGTAATTACCAGAAGTAAGGACACACAAAAAACACACTGAGCTATGCATTTTTTCATTGGTTGAGATTCAAGAGTAATAAAAATGAACTTTCAGGGATTTATGTTTTAGATGTTATTCTAAGACTCAGGTGGGTGGGTGAAACGGGCACAAATTTGTGTAAATAACGTGTTGTTAAGGGACAATTCCAGGTAAAATTAGCATGTGATTCCAAAGACCAGGAAAGGACAGGAAAGTGGGGAGGGTGCTTGGAGAAGGTACCAGGAAACGGGGAGCTAAGTTGGAAGAAGAAAGTTAAGAAAAGTAAGCTGAGAAATAAATGGTAGGTATTGTAACATGGTTAAGATCACGTTAGTACATTTTAATTCATTTAGCAGATCAAGTTTCTTTGCTAGAATTATTTATCTGGCTGGATTTTACCGTTTCTCTACTCCAGAACAAGTACTTATAAGAGAACTCAAGTCCTAGCTCATCCTAATCTGTCTTATTTCTATGCTTGGATTAGACAACTAGTAAAAGGAAACCATGAAACACTTCTTGTTCATTATCCTATGAACTGTTCTTAACAGGTCACAGCAGTCTCACACATACACACAGAATGAAATGCTGTGAGCCCTTCCTCCACTGCATCTGCTTTTATTTTGAGAGGAAAAAAAAAAACCCAAAAGAACAAAAACAAAAGTTTATTTTAACTAAGGAATACACAATTCTGTTTTGGTATTTAAGGACATACCATGCTTTTATTAAGAAATTATGCTTTCTTGGTTTTAAAAATGGCACAGAAAAATACACAGTCAACAGCTTGGTAAACACAAATACGAGTAAGACTGAAGTACATCGGGCTCGCTCACTGCAGTTGTCCTGGAAGTAGAACAATGGTGTGTTGCTTTCTGTACTTCCTGCTGTTTTAAATTTTCTTCAATTAATTACAGTTTTAGCATTTTAAATACCATTGTTTTAAAACATAAGGCTGTGGCTTTGACTGTCATACTTTTTGAAATAATGGTAATAATAGATTAGTTGTATTTGGGAAGGATGTCATTTGGAGAAGTGGTCTGTATTTATATTTTGAATTTTCTGTGGCTACAAACTGATTTTGAATTACTCTGGTAACTACCCTGCTGCATTCACAAGTGTTCAGATGAAGGTTTCCTCCCAGGGCTACATGTGCTGAGACTGTTCGTGTGGCTTTGTGAATGTGCAGATTAACCACGAGGACTCCATCAACTTCAGCAAGTTGACAATGAGTTTCTTAAGCAGAATGACTTTTTAAGATTCAAATATAAAAGCTTTTAAGACATGTATAAAATTAGGATGGTTTTCTGTACATCGATGCAAAAGGTAGCTATTTTAAATTAATAGCACACAAACATCATAATACAGATAAAATACACTGAAGTTACAGCGTAATAAACTCATTGTATTGTTAATATTAAAGATCCGCAAAAAGTAACCTATAAAGCAATAATTTCACTTTCAGGTCCTCTGAGAAATTAGCTAAAATAAACCAGTAGATCTTACCCCAGTGAATAAACCCTGGAGAGACTACAATGACTGTCACTGTAGTTTGTTTTTCTTTTTCATATTTGACTTTTTTTCAGAATTAACTGTGAAAAGTAAACACGAGAAAAGGTGAATTTTAAAGACTATTTTACTTTGCATAAAGTATGTTACTAACAGAATTACAGTAAGAATAGTTTTTATTGCAATCTTGAAGGTAAAACAAAAGTCATTCTCTCTTAGTGGCTAATGGATTTATGATTTACAATACTGAACACTGTTACGTGCTAAGGGGTTGGCAAGTGTTTACATTGCTGCTTCCAGGAATCTGAACTTTGCCTCTTACCTGGGAAATGTGAGTGAATATATAATCTCAATCAATATTTGCACAGCGCAGAGCTCCTTTTCCTATTGATTTTACTTGGCTCCAAAATGGGTGCTTAGTCAAATACTGTGCAGTAGATAACATGTGTCTTGAAATTTGTTCTGTGATACCACACGCTATGAATAGCTGTTTGCACACAAGGAATGCTGTAATCAACATAAGTCTAAGAAATGTAACATCAGAGTTAAGGATTTGGGTTTTTAAGGACTTTTAAGGATTCTGATTTTAAAGACTTTTCAGGAAACTTAATGTGATAATGCCTATTTTTAATTTTAAGAGGAAAACATAGAATGTAACATATTCTTCGGTCTGTTCAATCAAGTACCTTTTGCAGATAAATACTCTAAGAAATACTTTTGAGAATACTGAATCCATGTCCGTTTATAAATTCAAAATAATATTAATCCCATTTTTCATCCTCATCCTAAGGTGCTGTTGCTCTGTATAGTTTACAGATGGATGGCTCCGTTGCATTCCCCCCATGGCAGAGGGGAATAGCAGAGGAGAAACAGTTAATGGCAGGCAAAGGACAGCAAACAGAAAGCAACGAGTGATAAGCAGCAACACTCTTCATCTGTCCCATATGTCATATCTAAACTAACCAATCAAGATAGGTGCTCTCACACCCAGGGTGGGGCAGCCTGAATCTGAGCATCACACCAACAATCAATTGCAGCATCACATTCTTGATTCTAGCATCACACACCCTAGAACTAACCACCTCTGAAAAGCCCCTTCTATGACCATATGAACATGTGGGAGAACATCTAGATATAAGCTGTAACACCTTCTATCATGTACTACAAGTAAAATGTAAAATAGGCAATGTTTATCTTTCTCCAGGGTGAGATCTTTTGAAATCTAAACAGTTCATTAAATTATATTTTACTTAAATATATTTAATAATAAAATTCATATCTGAGCAAATCTGAATATTTGCAAAGAATTAATAAGGTCTATATTCCTAACAAAGTAAAAACAACAAACTACTAGTAAACTAGAGAAATCATGAACATTTTTGAAAGGTACATATCCATATAGAGAAATATACCTGTAAAATAAATTGATGAAAGGGAAGAAAGTTAGGAGGAAGACATTTAGAGAATAATTATTTCTGTCTTAACCTTCTTGACTTGTATCAATTCAACAGCAATCCAGGGATTATAACCACATGATTAGTTTTCATTTCAAGGATATCCAAAATATTTCTAGTTATCTACACTTGCCATATGTACAAACAGCAGCATGTTAAAAATGAAATAGTCATTTCAGTAAAATATTTCTATATTAACTAGTTTGACCTATAATTCTTGACTAAACTATGCCAATAAGAGTTAAATTGCATCAGAGAATTCAAACTACCATGGATTGATGATAAATTGCCACCTCAGCAGGTAAAAGAAAAGATTACTAATATAAATAAAAACATATTTGAAATAATTGGAATATCTATGTAATTACCACTGTACTTCAATAACAGATATATGCTGATTTTATTTTCTAATACCCTTTTGTTTTTGTAGCAAAAACATCTACTTTTTGATTTAATTCATCCTCATACCATCATTCATGGGGATGAGTTCAGCAATATGCACGTGGCCTAAATTGGTCTAATTAGAATGAATCCCGGGAATTTTAAGATAGTAAGAAAGAATTCTTTCTGTTTTACTTTATCAGGCAGTTTACAAAGCTGGAGCTACTGCCTTGAGTCAAAAAGAAATGGTGACAGCCAATGCATGGCCGCATAAAACAAAGTCAGATCAGAGAACACTAGAGAAGGGGCACTGTGGGTCCCAACTGGACAGTTTGAATGCTGAATGCAGCCATAACTAAAGCTAGTCCTTCCACTGTACTTCTAGTTGCTTAAGTGAATCATCTCCTTTTTTTTTGAGCTTGAGTTGCATTTTTATTGCTTTATAATTAAAAGATTCAGAGTTGTCATTATTTTATTGTTCTTTTCCAAGATGATTGAGTCAACCTTAAAAAGCTGCCAAAGTATGTATATTAGTGATTAATACACACAGGTGAAAACTGTATGAAACAGAAAGTGTAGAGAATCTCTCTCCCTGTAATGCTCTATTCCTACATCCAATCAGAGTAGAGTTTAACTAGGAGGCACATCCTCATTCTTGTGTACAATTTGGGCTAAGCTCTGTGTTTGAAGATCATCAAGGGACGTTATGTTCTGATGAAGGCCTTCAGAAAGGTTGCTTTTCTTCTCTCTCTCAGACTGTGATCATGACATGGGAGCAGAAGCAGACTAGTTCTCCTGGGTGAAAAGAACTTTTAAATTTCGGGGTTCTAAAATGCTAGTTTTCCCAAGCTGCAACCTTTATTTATAAGGCTTAAGTGAAAAGATCATTTTGGTAACTCTCATATCATGCCTACAGAGAACAAGTTTGAAAATTCTAGGAAGGATTTTTTTTTAAATTTTTTTAATTGAATTCTTTATTGGTACAATTTATATACATCTCAAAATCACATATAACATTGGGAAATTTGTACCAGTATATGCCACAAGTTAATTCTCATTTTTACCCATATCCCTACCCACTCCCCCCTCCTCCCCCCTTTATACATGCTCTTTTATTTTCTTTCTGTATCATATTTATTCCTTCCCCGCATCA
>PVIC010023729.1:0-11158 GCA_004025085.1 Thryonomys swinderianus
TGTGCTACGTGGTACTGATTGCTGGTGTGAGTCGCCACACCCGGTATTGTATGTGGTTACCGGGATCAAACCAGGGACCTTGCGTTTGCTAGGCAGGCGCTGGAACCACTGAGCTAAATCTTTGGCCCACTTATTCTTTACTTTAAGGCAGGGTCTCAGCCAATTGCAGAGATGCCCAGGCTGGATTAGATTTTGTAATCCTCTTGCCTCAGACTCCCAGAGTGCTGGGGTTATAGACATGTACTACCATGCTTATTCTAAGGATTTAAAATTTTTTCCTGGTTATTAAAATAATACATACTGCCTGTCATACCAGTACTTAGAAGGCTGAGACAGGATTACCTTAAATTCAAGGTCAGCCTGAACTACAAAGCAAGACCCTATTTTTAAAAAACCAAACAAACAAACAATAAAGTAATGGTATACCAAGACAGGCACAGTGGAGCACGTCTGTAGTACCAGCTACAGGGGAGGACTGCTTGAGCCCAGAAGTTCAAGACCAGCAAGGACAACATAAGACCTTGTCTGTCCCCCTCATCCCCACCAAACAGAAGTCCTCAGTCTCAAAAAAAAAAAAGAAAAAAAAGTAACACATCCTAATTGATGAGGACTCGGCAAACAAGAGTCATGATGTTGTTGTATTAGGTCAAGTTAGCTCAACTGGAACTGTGTTTTTTACAGTTCTTTTCCCTGTAAACTTCTGCACCAGGCTCTGCTGGCACATGGATGCTCCCAGTGTGGTACCTCAGTCGCTCACAGGGCCCCAGGTCCTCTGACTCCTCTTGTCGACATAGGACAGCATTTGCCGCCCCTCCCCCCCCCCAGCTCCTTCAGCCTTTTCAACTCCTGAGCCAAGTGCGTGTTTAGCTCCGTGACAAGGCCCAGCAACTTTGCAGATCACCTGCGGCCTTGAAGGAGGAGGTTCCAGAGGCTTCGAGAGTCTGACACAGGTTCTGTTCATCCAGTGAGTACCCCCTGTTCTTCAGGCCCCGTTCTGTCTTGCTCGACCACCTTTCATGGCCAAGTGTTCTTCCTGACTTCAGGCCCCTGACGAGGCCGAAGCAGCAGCAGTCACTCACAAACTCAGCATTTCCAACAGATGCAAAACATCAAACCCCCAGAGGGAACCTCTCACTCTATTCAGTCAAGAGTTCTGCATCTTTGGGTAAACCCACTTGAAGAAGAAATTAGACTCATTTGTAATCTCACACCCAACAGGCCCGTTGTCCCCTTCCTGCCCGAGATACTTTGACAGAAGATCATGGGCCCCAGGCTGAGTGACTTCTCAAGGCTGAGGAAGATGGTGGCAGATCTGGACTCCCAGAAGCTGGCTTCATCCCTGCAGATCCGATGCTGTGCAGGCCTGGACCCCATAGTGACTTTCCCTCCTCTACCTTACCCAGAAGGCCGTCTTGCTTCATCCTGAGGCATGTGAGGGCAGCTTCTGATACTTTTTCCTGAGCTTTACCGCCACCTACTTTTACAGCCTCCCTATTTCATTCGAACCAAACTGCAGGAATTTTACCTTCCTGTTCCTCTTTAAAAAAAAAAAAAAGCAAGTAATGGGCTAG
The DNA here is from genome assembly GCA_004025085.1 of Thryonomys swinderianus. Taxonomy (NCBI): domain Eukaryota; kingdom Metazoa; phylum Chordata; class Mammalia; order Rodentia; family Thryonomyidae; genus Thryonomys; species Thryonomys swinderianus. The sequence continues at coordinate 1,572 of PVIC010023729.1, forward strand.
AGATTTAGCTTAGTGGTTCCAGTGACTGCCTAGCAAGCACAAGGTCCATGATTCAATCTAAGGTAACCACATACAACAATGCTGGGCGTGGTGGCTTATGGCCACCAGCAATAAGTACCACATACCAGAGGGCCAGGTGTGGTGGCTCACACCTGTAACCAAACAGCACTCAGGAAGCCAAGGCAGGAAGATTGCTGAGTTCGAGGCTTGCCTGGGCTACATAGTGAGCTCAGGGCTAGCCTGAACTATGAAGCAAGACCCTGTCTCAAAAAAAAAAAAAAAAAAAAGCAAGTAATTTTTAAACTAGATTCTTGTTGTGTCATCTGTATGGGGGGGGCACTACCTGGAGAGTCATGACATGACCACCAGAGGGCCATAGTGAGCCCATAGGCCTTGACCCCTCTCAGTCATGGATGACTCCGATTTCAGCATTACGTCCAAGGTTTCTCTTTCAAATCCCAAGTATTTTTTTAAAAAAAATTATTGTGAAGTAGGTACATTTTATATACACATCATGATCACACTCAACATTTAGAATTTGTATCAGTATATGACACTACTTAATTCTCATTTTTCCCCATTCCCCTACTCACTCTACAGCCCCCTCACCCCCATATACTTACCCTTACCATCATTTCCCTTTGAATATTTTCTATTTTACAATATCTATCATACATTCTAGAACTCATTTACATTTTCAGTTTCTCATACCAGACAAAAGATACAGTATTTACACATCTGTGACCTATTTATTTCACTTATGAGTATGTCCTCAAGGTACATCCACTTAATATGAATGATTCAAACTTATCATTCTTTATGGCAGAGTAATACTCCATGGTTGTGTGTGTGTGTGTGTGTGTGTGTGTGTGTGTGTGTGTTTGAGACAGGATCTCGCTTTGTAGTTCAGGCTGACCCTGAGCTCACTATGTAGCCCAGGCAAGCCTCAAACTCAGCAATCCTCCTGTCTCTGCCTCTCGAGTGCTGGGATTACAGGCACAAGCCACCACACCCGGCACTGTGGTATGTGGTATTGATTGCTGGTGGGCGTGAGTCTCCATGCCCAGCATTGTATGTGGTTACTGGGATCTAACTCAGGGCCTTGTGCTTGCGAGGCAGGGGCCAGAACCACTGAGCTAAATCTCTGGCCCCGCTTTGGTTTTTAGAGACAAAGTCTCACTATGTACATGGTAGGCTGCCCTGGGACTCACTGCATAGCCTAGGCTGGAGTTGAACTCATGGTGATCCTCCTGCCTCAGCCTCCTGAGTGCTGGGATTAGTGGCATGTACCACTACTGTATCCACTAGCGAAGCTGTCTTTACCTTCTCCACCTGGCCACTCTCTGCCCTTGCTTGCCATGCTTTTAGAAAACCATATCCCTTACGACTGCATCTGGGAAATCATTCATTCTGAAAAATTAAACATTTCCTGAGTTCCCCCTCTCAAGTATACTTAGGATTTGTGGCCAGCAACAAATGCTGGCAAGGCTGCGGGGAGAAAGGAACCCTTCTCCAGTGTTGGTGGGAATGTAGACTGGTGCTGGAGCTCAGTGTGGAGATTCCTCAAAAAACTAGGATTAGAGGTCCCATTTGATTCTGCTATTCCCCTGCTAGGTATATACATGAAAGAGTTAAAAGATTCATATCACAGTGACATATGTGGACCCATGTTTATAGCAGCTCAGTTTGTGATAGCTAAATCTTGGAAACAACCCAAATGCCCATCAACTGGAGACTAGATAAAGAAGATGTGGGGTTTTATAAAAAAAAATAAAACAGAGGGCCAGAGATTTAGCTCAGTGGTTCTAGCGCCTGCCTCGCAAGCACAAGGCCCTGAGTTTGATCCCAGTAACCATATACAATGCTGGGTGTGGTGATTCACGCCCACCAGCCATCAATACCACATACCACAGTGCAGGGCGTGGTGGCTCACACCTGTCATCCCAGCACTCGGGAGGCAGAGACAGGAGGACTGCTGAGTTCGAGGGTTGCTTGGGCTACATAGTGAGCTCAGAGCCAGCCTGAACTACAAAGCGAGACCCTGTCTCAAAAAAAAAAAAAAAAGCAAACCAAAACAAGCCAACTTTGCCTACTTTGTAATTTGGCCGAGCCTCTTGAATGGTGATGTTTGTAACAATAATGGTGAACAGGGCCTTTCTGCTCCAACTTGAAGCAGGGCTGGGCTGTGTTCCTCAACTGGAGGATGGGCACTCTAGGTGGGTGAATCACTTCCCTAGAAAAAACAGATCTAGTGGGGAGCAGGTGAGGTTGGGGTGTCATTTAGAAAGCAGCAATGATGAGAGGAACTGAGACGCACCCCTTCCCAGTGTGTCGGTTCTGCCCGGGTGGTTTCTTGAAGAGGAGCAAACCGCAGAGGCTGTGTTTAAGGTTTCTGTTGTGTTTCCTTTTCTCTCCCCATGGCTGTGGCTCCTCTCCTCGTCTGCTCCTGTCACTGCTCTCTGAGTGGAGGGGACGGGTGGCCCACAGTTTGGCTGCTGAGCCAGATCCTCCGGCTGGCAGGGAGGCCAGAGCTCCAAGGGCAGGAGCACCGGGGGTAACATTATCCTGCCAGAGCCAAACAAGGAACCAAGTGTTTAGAGTAACTTCAAGAAAGCCGGGGGCGTTTCCTCTGTCAGAGAAACAAGAAACCACAGTGAGATAATGGATAGCTATATTCAGGTCACAGATTATCAGCTGCCACTGCTGCTTCCTGTTCGGAATTCGATGAAACTTCTTTCTAGTCACTGGAGTCTCCTGGATTCTGTGGGCATGGCGGTATTTAGTGATACGGGGCTTGGGTGGTCTGCCTGGGGTTCCGACAGGACCCAGAAGTGGGAACTGGGTTTGCCGGGGAGAAGGTTCTTTTGTTTTTACAGCACTGGTTTTTAAAATTTATTTATTTATTTATTTATTTATTTATTTATTTATTTATTTATTTATTTATTTATTTATTTTGAGACAGGGTCTCACTTTGTAGTTCAGGCTGGCCCTGAGCTCACTATGTAGCTCAGGCAAGCCTCAAACTCAGCAATCCTCTTGCCTCTGCCTACCAAGTGCTGGGATGACAGGTGTGAGCCACCACACCCAGCATTGTGGCATGTGGTACTGATTGCTGGTGGGTGTGAGTCACCACGCCGGTATTGTATGTGGTTACTGGGATGGAACCAGGGACTTTGCACTTGTTAGGCAGTTGCTCGAACCACTGAGCTAAATCTCCAGCCCTATAGAACTGAGTTTGTAACGTAGGGCCTTCACACTGAGCTACATCCCTAGCTCTTCTTGTGTTTTTTATTCTGAGACAGGGTCTCGGTACAATACAAAGTTACTCATTCTGGGCTCAAGTTGCAATCCTCCTGCTTCAGCCTTCCAAAACACTGAGATTGTAGCCATGCATCACCACACCCAACTAGGAACTGTTCTTTTGTGGTAAGGGTTCAGGGGCCAGTCCCTGGTGGAGAACGTGGTGGGGAAGGGACTAACAGCAAGAATAACTTTTACTAAACATTTAGTAGTTTTCAGGCTTTTGAGCTAAGAGGTTTTTGTGCATTGTCTTATCTGAGACTCAAAATTCACCCTAAAAGAAAGATGTTATTATTTTATAGATGAGGAAAGGGCTTAGTTAAGAAAACAGTCCAGGAGTCACAGTGCTAGGACTGGAAACCAGTCCTTTTCTTTCCCTCCTTCTTTCCCTTCCTTTTTTTCATTTCTTCCTCATATTCATTTCTTCCTTCTTCCTTCCTTTTTCTCTTCCTGTCCCTCTCTCTGTCACACTCAATTGACCTGTCACTTTCCTAGCTTCAAATGCATACACCTGTGTATACACCATCCTGATCAAGGCTGAAACATTCCCACCACTCCTCAAAGTTCCTTTCTTCCCCTTTCCGACCTTCAAACTAACCTGCATTCTGTAATCTGTTCTTATAGATTAGTCTTGTGTATTCTCGAACTTCTATGAATGGAATCATACTTTTGCATCTGATTTGTTTGGCTCCACATAGAGTGTCTAGGATTGGTACACACTATATCAGTAGATTGTTCCTTTTCCTTTTATTTTTCACTTTTGTTTTTGATTCTTAAAAACTTTGCTCTTTTTTTTTGAGACAGGATCTCGCTTTGTGGTTCAGGCTGGCCCTGAGCTCACTATGTAGCACAGGCAAGCCTCGAACTCAGCAATCCTCCTGTCTCTGCCTCCCAAGTGCTGGGCTTACAGGCGTGAGCCACCACGCCCGGCTCTTTGCTCCTTTCTAAAATTTTTATCTTTGTTGGTACATTGTATATACACATAATGATCACATTCAGTATTGGGAATTTATACTAGTATATGACACAATTTAATTCTCATTTTTTCCCGTTCCCCCACCCACCCAACAACCCTCCACCCCCTAAATCCATAAACTGTTTCCCTTGTTTTGTTACCATCACATTTTTTCTTTACCCCTCATTACTCACTCCTCCACATTTCCCTTTGAATATTTTCTATTTCACAATATTCATCATACATTCTAGAACTCATTGACATCTAAACTTTTCTCCTTTTTTAGAGCTAGGGATTTATCTTAGAGTTCCACTGCTTGCCTCTCAAGCACAAGATCCTGAGGAAAAAAAAAATTAGTTCTTTTTTACTACTGAGTACTAGTTCATTTTGTGAATAGACCATCCAACTTATTTATCTATTCTCTTGTTAATGAGTATTTGGAATTTTTCCAGGTTTGGGCTATTTTAAATAGCACAACCATGAACCTTCCTCTTAGGTCGGAATATGTTTAACTTTGTTAAACAGTTTGTATTTCTAAAGTGACTTTATATCTGGTCCAAGGCTGTGCCAAGTATCTTTATATAAAGTGGCACTTTATATCTCCATCAGCTCTGTATAAAGTTCTGCTTGTACCACATTCTTTTTTTTTTTTTTGAAGGAGCATAAAGGAATTTATTAAGCAGAAATTTTTTTTTTTTTGAGACAGGGTCTTGCTTTGTGGTTCAGGCTGGCCCTGAGCTCACTATGTAGCCCAGGCAAGCCTCAAACTCAGCAATCCTCCTGTCTCTGCCTCCTGAGTGCTGGGATTACAGGCGTGAGCCACCACCCTGGCACTGTGGTATGTGGTATTGATTGCTGGTAGGCATGAATCACCACGCCCAGCATTGTATGTGGTTATCGGGGATCGAACTCAGGACCTTGCTTGATCTCAGGACCTTGCGCTTGCGAGGCAGTCGCTGGAACCACTGAGCTAAACCTCCAGCCCTTATTAAGCAGAATTTTGAAAGTACATACTCAAGAAAATAGCCTGTGTGCCCTCAAGAAAGAGAGAGGCCTGGGTTCTTGCCAACATGTGGAATTGTCTGTCTATTTTAGCCATTAAAGGGAGCAAGAGAATCAGGCCTTTCTGATTCCACAGCCTGAGAAACACCATAAAAGACTGGGCTGGAGGTCCTGCTCTAACCCTGGATTCCTGTCTTGGGTGGGAATAAGAGGCCTACAGGCCACTTAATCCTGGCAGCAAGGGAGGAAAGTGGCTCCCAAGGTGGCTGGGTGCCAGGAAATATGCCTCCTCCCTGGTTTCTGAAGAGAGCCCACTGACTTCCTGATCGAGCATGCACCTGTCATTTTCTAGGCCCGGCTCTCCTGGAGAGTGCTCTCTTGCAGCTTCTGGTCCAAGGCTGTGCCAAGTGTGTGGCCAGTGCGTTCACAGCCTACCGTGGGGTCAGCCTTGCTCTTTCCTATCAACTGAAATGGTTCACACCAGGGTATCAGAGGGCTATGAGGGTGAGGGCTGCCCCAGAAAGCACTGTGGGCCACAGCATAAGAGCCTCAGTGTCCTTCCTAGCTTGGCCCTTTCCCCTACGGTGAGCTTCGGCAAGTCACTGAGCCTCTCCGGCTGTCTTCTCCACTGCTGACTGGGGGTGGCAGTGCTTGGACTCTGTCTCACAAAAGATCCCTCAGGCGCTTTGCACTGTGCCTTGGGTTTCTGTTTCCCATCCATTACCCACTCCCCCATGCTTCCACTGAGCATTTCACGTTTGCCAACAGGATACACTTTCACCCTTCTGTGCTGTTATAAAGGTGTTTCTATTAGTGCATATTAATTATGCAGAATACTGGGTTTCATTGTCACATTTCATACATTTCCACCTCCCTTTCTGCTCTTGGTCTCTCTCCTCTTCCCTCTCTCTCTCTGATCTCCTTCTCCTTAGCAAACACACTCCTAAAAAGTGTTCTTTCTTGTACAAGGCATTCTCTTTCCCCAGACCACTCTCCTCAGCAGCCCAACCAGCAAACTCCTCCTCATACCTCATGACCCCTCTTAACCAACACCTCTTCCGTGAAGCCTCCTGGGTCCCTCCTGGCTACTCCATCAGCTGTGACACTTTGTATTATGCGTAACACTTTGTATTATTCTCTGTTTGCTCCGTGTTATTTTCCTGTGCCATGTCAGGCACAAGCAGGTTCTCTGTAGATATCTTTCAATGAGTGAATGGAAGGGTCTTGAAAGAAAAGAAAATAAGAAAATGTTTTTAAAAAAAAACACCATTTTCTCTGATAGTAAAAGAGATATATGCATACTGAAAAAAATAGTCATGCAAGAAAACGTAGTGGTTTATCTACCTCACACCCAGAAAGGGCCATTTAAACAATTTTCTTTCAAATCTTTTTTTTTATATATACACACATAATTTCTCCCAAAACTGCCATACTATTCTGAATTTATTATTTATTATAGCCTGGATACTTTTTTTTTTTTTTGAGACAGGGTCTTGCTTTGTAGTTCAGGCTGGCCCTGAGCTCACTATGTAGCCCAGGCAAGCCTCAAACTCAGCAATCCTCCTGTCTCTGCCTCCTGAGTGCTGGGATTACAGGCGTGAGCCACCACACCTGCCACTGTGGTATGTGGTACCAGGGATCGAACACAGGACCATTGTGCTTGCAAGGCAGGCGCCGGAACCACTGAGCTAAATCTCCGGCTCTAGCCTGGATACTCTTTGAAAGCAGTTTATTAAAATATCCCACATATAAATAACTCAGATACACGTGTTTAAATACCACATCTTCTCTGGTATGAGAAACTGAAAGTAGAAATAAGAACTAAAATGATAATGTATCGGGAAATAGGAAGAAAGTGTTCAAACAGGAAGGGGGGCAAGAGAGGAGGGAGGGAGAAAGGAAGGGAGGGACAAGAAGAAAAGTGAAAATAGAAGGAAAAACTGGAAACAAAATTTGCACTTCGGGAACTGAAGAAGGTGGGGGGAATGGAATAAAACAAAGTAAAATTTATATAAAAATAAATGAAATACATTCACATAGAAGCTGAGGGCCAGGAGTAAAGCTCAGTGGTATAGCACTTCCCTGGTATCCACGAGGCCCTAACTTTGATCTCCAGAACCAATGTAAATATGAACCCAGCGAGTCCTGACCCAGAGGGGGGAGCATCAAGGAACATGGGCTGAATGGAGCAAACATAGTTTGCTCTACATGAACAAATTGGTTTTGCAGAAACAGGAAATTTCTCTCATATTTTAAGTCCTAAAATAGAAGAAATATGCTGGGATGCACAGGGATTTGGGGAATTCGGCTAATATCATGAAGTCAATTTTATGTGCATTTTGAATCTGCCCATCTCAATATGAGCGGTGACATTATTCCTGAAAAGGCTTTTCTTGAAAAATCAAGGAATGTGCACCCACTAACAGAACAGGGGAAGAAAACACCTCTCCATCTTGCTCTGTACCACACTGGGCCCTCCACCTGGCCTCTCCGTTGCCCAGAAGGCTCTTTGTCATGCACTCATCCTCAGGCTCCTTGTTTCCTTATCTGTTCCTATTCTCAGCTTAATGGAGCCTTGTCCCTGAATTTCTGCTATAGATTCACTTCACCTGTCTATGTGCCATGACCATCCTGTTCTTTTCCTCCAGAGAAGTTACCACAATCATAATAATATCATTATTATTGTTCCACTGACTGCGTCTGCTTTCTGCATAGCTGAGCTCCTACAGCCTCATAAATGTTGGACACGAGCCGGACAGGGTGATGCACACTTGTAACCCTAGTGCTCAGGGAGGCCGAGGGACAGGGAATTTATGAGACTCTCTGTACTCCCTCTCAATTTTGCTGGGATCCTAAAACTGCTCTAAAAATTAAAATCTAGCTGAGTGCATGCCTTAGTCCAGCTACACCAGAGGCTGAGGGAGGAGGATGTAAGTCTGGGGCCATCCTGAGCAACTTCGCCAGATTTAAAAAGGGATAGGGACATAGCTTAATGGTAGAGTGCTTGCCTGCCACATCCAAGGCTCTGGGTTCAATCCCCAGCATCCCAAAAGCAAAGAAAAGAAACAAGGAAGAGGGCCAGAGATTTAGCTCAGTGGTTCTGCCACCTGCCTAGCAAGCACAAGGTCCCTGGTTCCATCCCCAGAAACCACATACAACAATGCTGGGCATGGTGACTCACGCTCATCAGCAATCAGTATCGCACACCACAATCCCAGAGGTGGTGGCTCACACCCATAATCCCAGCACTCGGGAGGCAGAGACAGGAGGATTGCTGAGTTCGAGGCTTGCCTGGGCTACATAGTGAGCTCGGCCAGCCTGAACTATAAAGTGAGACCCTGTCTCAGAAAAAATAAATTGAAAAAAATCCTCTATGTGAAGTGCAAGACTATTTTCCCAATGACCCGATAACAGCTTTGGTCCAGTCAGTAGCCACAGCAGCTGCATTAAGCCTGGACTCTGGTATATTATTTTTATCTCAGATACTTACTGGGTCCCAATTAAGTCACCAGTGAGCTCTGACAAGGTTTGGAGGCTTGAATCTTGCCAACTATCCCACAGAGGCCCACACCACATAGATTGCAAAGATGAATTTTTAGCAGAATTTGGGGTTTAAGGCTCGTCCTGGCCTCAGAACAGAGTTCTTTCTCACAAGTTGGCTCAGAGGCCTCAGCTTTGGCTACAAGGTCTGTGCAAGAGTTGCCATTCCCTCTCCGTGGATTCTAGGGTTCACGACCCGGGCAGCTGCGAGGAAGAGGGCGCCACCCAGCGCCTTGGCCAAGCCCTCTGTGCCACCAAGCGGGCGCGGGAAGCAGAAGAAACTGCTTCGCCCTGCATTCCTACCCAACACGAGGCCTTCGCGCCCACTGTTCTTGCCCTCAGACCTGGACTGCGAAACTGCCCCGCCGTCGGAGCGCTTTCTCCCTCCCCTAAGGTGGAATAAACGCCCTGGAGGTAAACGGCCCTCAAGCCTGCGGAGACCCTCTGGGCCCAGGTCCTCGCCACCTCTCTCCCCAGTTCCGGGTGCCACCCACCCGTCCTGTCCCCATCAGCCCAGCAGAGGCCGCCCGAGTGACGCGGATGAAGCCAGAACGGGGCATTCCGTCCCGCAGGCGCCCTTGGTCCAAGTGCCCAGCGAGGGCAGCAATCGGGCTCCTGTGTAGAGCTCCTCTCCCTTCCCAGCGATGAACACAGGGCCAACTACTCCTATTGCACTATTTTTTAAAATGTATATGCCGGGCTGGAGATTTAGCTCAGTGGTTCCCGCGCCTGCCTTGCAAGCGCAAGGTCCTGAGTTCGATCCCGATAACCACATACAGTGCTGGGCGTG
>PVIC010023730.1:0-26478 GCA_004025085.1 Thryonomys swinderianus
AATGGTTTAGAGAACAGTTGGGAACGTCCTCTGTGTTTCCTTTAGAATTTCCAAAAGAGTGAGAAGCGTAAGCTCAGTGCTTAAGAGACAGACAGACTTCTGCAGCTGAAATATTCCCCAATCACGACGGCTCTAGCCACGTTTGTCTGTGGAAAAGCAAACTGTCTAACTCATCACATCTGCTCCCTATTTATCTTGAAGTCACATCTGCTGACTTCCCCAACACAAACACGCTGCTGTGTTTTTCTTTTCTTTTTTATTTATTTATTTTCTCCTGCAGTTGGCATGGCTAAATTGATACAGATGAGGCAGGTTCTGAACCAAAGCTTTTCCTCTCCCCTCCCTTCGGCTCAGCAATATTTTCATGTAAATCCAAACATAACACGATGTTGAGGACGGACAGTGATGCAGAACAGAAGTCACTGTCAGCGTGTGAGCCTATGATCTATATGTCCCTAAATGGACGACACAGAACAGACACGAAACAGAAGTATAATGCTACATTGGTGAGGGACTTTGTTAAAGAAAGCAAAATGTACACGTGTATCAAAAAATGAAACATACAAAACGCTATGTATGCAGGCAAGAATGAAAGAGAAAAGGAATCCTATACTGCTCTTGGGAGTATAAAGTAGTAAAGCCACTCAAAATCAGATGGAAAGCAGTTCAGTAATCTGCTTTTTGAGTAAACTTAAATTAAAAAATAAAACTACAAATAAACACTATTTGATCTGCTAAAACACTTCTTAGTATTTTACAAAAACTATGAAAGGCAGAGTGCTAATGTGATACAACATCTTCACGATTATATCCAAGCAGTTCATGAGAACAAACAATGGAAGCAGAGAAGTCCATCCGTAGACAAGTGGATGAGGAAAATGTTTTATAAACTCAAAGGACTGTTATTCAGCCTTAAGGAACTAAATCATGTCATTTGCAGGGCATTGCATGGGACTGAAGACAGTCATGTTAAGTAAAATAAGCCAGTCTTAGAAAGTTAACAATTAAAGGCTTTGCTTATAAAAAGAATCTAGAAATTAACAAGTAAAAATTAACAAATATAGTAACAAAAACAGTAAAGAAAGGAGAGGAAACTAAAAGGTAGATTCTAGTGCTGAAGACAGGAACATGAGTGAGGAGATGGAAAGAAAAGGGAGGTATGCAGCTAAAAATTATCAAAATATGTTATCACAAATCTCATTTTTCTATACTGCTAACATGCATCAATTCAAAAATAAAACCAATACCACCAAATATCATCAATAAATTCATAAAATATATACAATATTATGTGTAGTTTTTGTCTTTTTAGGTTGTATGTCAATAAAGGATTTAAAAAGAGAGAAATCACCATCAACTCTGAAACTTTTCAGTCATAGTCGCACATGTAGCTCCATAATTTAGGGCCCAACTGGCTCTCAGTCATCTGCAAAGTGAAATTAACAACCTAAGGAGAATATTGCTTTGAGCACAAAAACTGCACAGTTAGTTTCCTTTTCTGGGCAAAAGTTTTTTTAATAGGATGAAATCCCATTTGTTGATTCCTACTAGTTCTCATGCTGTAGAGATTTTGTTCATAAAAATCTTTCCTTAAACCAATGTCTCCAGGGGTCCTACCTAACCTGTTTTGCAGCAGGTGTAGTGTTTCTGTTTTAATATTTAGGTTTCTAATCCACTTTGATTTTAGTTCGGTTCATGGTGAAAGAGGTATGTCTAGCTTTATTCTTTGGCAGGTTAAAGCCCAGTTTTTCCAGCTCTATTTGTTAAAGAGGCTGTCTTTCCTCCACTGAGGATATCTGGCTCCTTTGTCTAAAGCTAGGTGGCTTAGTGTATCTGGAGTTGTCTCTGCAACTTACAACCTGTTCCACGGATCCTTGGGTCTGTTATTTTACCAGTACCATGCACTTATCATCACAATGGCTTTGTAGTATAGTTTCAAGTTGGGGATTGTGATACCCCCTGCCATGTCCTTATTGCCTAGAATTGCTTTACTATTCTAGGTCTCTTGTGGTTCCAGATGAGTTTTTGGACTATTTTCTGTGATTATTTAGATCTGTGATATATGCTGTTGGGCTTTCAATCAGGATTGCATTGAATCTATATAGTAGTTTTGTGAGTATAGTCATTTTGACAATATTGATTCTTTCTAGAGCTATCTTTCCATTTTCTGATGTGCTCTTCAGGCTCCTTTTTCAGAGTGTTGCAGTTTTCAGAGTATAGGTCTTTTCCCTCCTTTGTTAGATTGATTCCTAGATATTTCCTGTTTTGGATGTTATAGTGAAAGGAGTTGATTTCCCAATTTCTCCTTTCCTACTTTTTAATGTTTAAATTTCTGTACCTATATGTTTTTTTTCAATATAATGAAACGATATATGAAAGTGCAGTTTCATATATAGCGTTCCTTTTGTTGAAAAAGAAAATTTTGAGTCTTAAGTTTAAGTTGAAAAATTACATTTTACAGTTAAATTTAACTTAGAGTGTTTTTGTTTCAAGAATTCTATCATTATGTCATAAAGTAGAAGAAACAAATGACCCAAAAATGAGTTGTGAGACAGCTCTCACTTTGATCATTCTGTGCTTAAAATCAGAGCAGGAGAAGATAATTCATTAGAATTGATTTTCTTGTTACTTCTCCAATTCATTTTTTAATTAGTGATGTTTTTCGGTATAATTGTAGAGTACATAAAGTTCAATGTGTCAGACTCAGGGAGCAGTACAAATTACATAGATGTGATAAGCAGAACATCAAATAACTAACAAACATTTTGTCTCATATAATACACATTCTTCTGTACAAAAACTGGTAGAAATCCATATCCATTCACATAATACTTCAAGTCTTAGCCAAAGCAGCTAGGCAGGAAAAATAATTAAATAGATCAAGATTAGTAAATGGATCTTCTAAATCATGCACTCATTTGCCTAGAAAGCCTTAAAGATTCTATTCAAATTTTAAAATCAGTACATATATTGAAAAAGTTTTAAGACAGAAAGTCAAAATTCAAAGTTGGTATTGGCTTTATATATAATGTCAAGATATAAGAAAAATTATGATACAACCCTAATAATAACAGTATTAATAATAAAACACTTAGGGCTAAATTTAGACAGTAGATAAAAATTTATTCATAAAAATGTAAAGCACTGAAGCAAGAAATAATGTAATTTAAAATGAACTTCATATTATATTGTATGTTAATAGTGTTAAACCTTTCATGATATTTAAAGTGACCTACAATTTCATCTTAATCCTATGAAAATTCCAATGTCACTTTTCAGAGAAATTTAAAAAATCTTGAAATTCATGGAAAACCACAAATACTCCACATACCGAAAAAATAACCTTGAATGTATCATTCTTCCTTATTTCAAATTAAATTGCAAAGTCAAAAAAATGCAAACATTCATAGGCACACTAATGGAACTGACTGTAACACCCAGATATGACGACATAGTTAAATGAGTAATTAGTTTATGAAAAGAGAGCTTACCATATAATTGGGAAAAGAAAATATTTTCAGTAAATGCAGCTAGCAAAACACAACTTCTACACACAGGAGAATGAATTCAGGTCCCTTATTAGGAATATTCAAAAATAACTGAAATTCAATTAAATATTTAAATATAAAATTTGATAAGTATTCTTATCATATAAAGAATTACAATAGGTCAGGTTTCAGGAAATTGTGGCAAGTGAAATATATTCTTAAGGCCTGCAGTAGGGGATACTTCATAGGTTTATACTTCACCCTGAAATATACTTACTTACATAAACTTAATATGTATCCACTAGGCAAGTAAATCATATATTCAGTTGTTAAAAATAGGTTTAATGAGCATTTATACTTTTTAAAGTGTATCCTCTTCTACTGACTCACTGGTATTTTTATGAAGAATATATATTTTTCAATTAGTATTTATGTCACATTTTAATTTCTGCAAAAACTTGCATTTATAGGTCACCAAATTGAAATGCTTGTCAGTTTTGATTGCCCCTTTTCTTTGAAAAATAAATTTTGACTAGCGAAAATATCTCTTCAGCATATACTTTGATGCTTGCTACCCACTTAGCCTGCAAAATGCAAAGCATGCTTATTCCAATTTATTTTCATGTTAGCTATACATGTATATTATTCACATACATATGTAATTATAAATATTCTTATATAATTGTAAACTTTATCAGTAACTTGTGATATTTGAATTTGTAGGATATAATAACATCCTATTAAAAGATAATTGGCTACCTCCTCTTGAAGGTAGATTTAGTGAGTAGGTAATCTGACAGGTGAAACACAAACAGGTGGCATAGGATTTCCATCATGACTTCATAAAAAGGAGCCCAAGACTTCTATTTATTCTTTATCCTCCATTTCAGCTGCAAGGGTATATTTAAACCTGAGATGACTGCTAGGCCAGCAAAATACGATGCTTAGAAACATAATCATTGATATGATTGAGCTGTAATCTTAAAATTTAATTACCTATTATGTAGGAAAGAAAAATACACTACTGCTTATTTTTGCCTTGGAAATTGTGAATAATTAAGTTTCATTTTAAGCTTATATTTTGCCTTCATCAATAAAGGCATACTTTTGTGTAATAAAGGGAAATAAAAATGATTAAAATGAAATGTACTAGGGATAAAATGATATTAGTAGCAATGGAATTGGCTCTTTGGTGTCACATTTTCAGGATTATTTTCATATTATCAGGGAAATTAGTAACAAGCTACAACATAAGTCCAGAAGAGGTTACTCCTGTCCTCATAACAAGAAAAGGTTGCACAAACTGAAAATCAGTGACTTTCCTTCAAAAGAACTGAATTGACCAGACAATGATGTCTCCAATTCTGGAGACCTAAGAAAGTTTAGAGAGTCATAACTGATATGTAATAAAAACTGTAGCAGGAGGAAAAAAAGTGTAGTCCTTTTGCATCTGAATTTACATACTATAATTTTACACAAAGCTGTTTTTAGCATCTATAATTTTTTAAATCCTATGGGAATACGTGAGAATAAAAGGACGGTTGTCCTACTCTAAGCTTTGATACTGTTAATTCAGAAGTTGCACAGTCAAAAAAGGTGGTAGCTCAAAACCTTCAGGGAATGACAACTAGTGTAGTGAAGAAAGTAAAAATCCTTTGCATCTGCCCTTTCTCGCAAGTTGTTTCCATATTCTTCAACTCTGAAGAGACCTCCTGTAGACTTTAAGATATGTTTGGCTTTATAGCAATGCTTAAAACACTAATTAAGCTACTGTCTTGCCAGAAGTCAAAGATACTCAGTCGGAACTCACTGATGCAGTGACCAGTCTGTCAGAAACACACACACATGCTGGGTCACGTCAGGTTGCGTGCTATTGGGGCCCCAAACTGGAAGCCCCAGTTTGAATTCCCCTCTAATTAGCAATGTGACCTTGAGGATTTGACTTAACCTTAGTGAACTTCCATCTCTTCTTTTCTAAAATTGAAACGAAATGGGCTGCAAAGTCCCTTTACCTCTAAAAGCACTGTTCTTCTTCTTCTTTTTTTTTTTTTTTTCCTTTTTACCTAACAAAACTACCCTATTCAGTTCAAATCTGTTAAAACACATTGATCTCCTAACAAGGTTGGCTTCTGCTACTTATCTGGCTGGAACATCCTTACTGCAAGCACTAGCATTATAAAGAGATTTGTGTACAACATTATTCCTGAGAAGTGTGCCCTTGGCAAAGGCAAATAGAAATTGCAAAACAAAATTAGATTTGTGCATATATTGCTGGAAAAAGAACACCTCTCTTTCTCTGTGTCCTAGCTTTTAAAATTTCAATTTTTACCTCCACTGGCCAAAGCACACTAAACATTGCATATGAGACATGCAAAGGCAGCATAGGAAAATGCAGATCCGACTCCAAGAGTTCAGAAAGTAGAAGTGTTTTTATTTCTTAAAGAAATATGCGCTTCAATTTAAGATGGAACATATAGCATCAACAGCAGCTGAACACCTGAATTACATGATGCTTAACCCAAGCAGATATCCCAAAACATTCTTTTCCATAGATACTTGGATTAATCAACATGTCATAGGATTTACTCTGCTTTCTGATTCTTAGAATTGAGTTAAGTGTCCTCGGGTGCTTCAGTCCTCTTTTCAGGTGAGTTCTACTTCCTATGATAAATCATCTCTTTAATTTATGCTTTACAACCTTGCATCTGAATTAGAAACAAAAATTTACTTGTACACTTAGATGTTTTTAGGGGGCGAGGACCAGGGATAGCACTTGGGCCTTTGTGTTTCTAAGGTAGGTGCGGTACCACTTAAGCTAAATTCCTGGCCACCCAAGAATATTTTAATTGAAGACTCTGAGGGATGGAAAACATACATTAGACTGTCAGATGACATCTTCCCTTACCTCAGTTTAGCTTCTCCTACCTTAGAAAATGGCACCGCACATCCAAAAATTAACACCAGATATGAAGATACCAATATCAATATTTTTTCTCATTTCTATACCCAACTCATCAGTAAATCTAATGTTACACTTCCAAAATAAATCTTGGATGGTTCCTGTTCTCTGCACTCTCACTTTTCTGCTTTTACCAAGGTCCAGATTTTTTTCCACTTAGACCACTCCAGTGGAAAGCACCTTGTAATGTATTTACAACTTAATAACGAAAATTAATTTATTTTAAATTTAGAAACAGTTTTGCTGCTTCCTGTTGAAGTATGCCAATGGCTGGCCTGTATCTAAAAACAAGAATAAAGCTAAATTTCTTAGATTTCCCAACTCATGTACCCTTTGGTTTATGTCTCATTGTGTATTCAGCTTCATTTGAGTAAGTTCATGTTTCACCATTAATGGTACACTGTTTGATCTTATTTTCAGTGTTTTTTTTGTTTTTTTTTTTTTTTTGAGACAGGGTCTCTCTTTGTAGTTCAGGCTGGCCCTGCGCTCACTATGTAGCCCAGGAAAGCCTCGAACTCAGCAATCCTCCTGTCTCTGCCTCCCGAGTGCTGGGATGACAGGCGTGAGCCACCACGTCCAGCTCTGTGGTATGTGGTATTGATGGCTGGTGGGTGTGAGTCTCCACATCGAGCATTGTATGTGGTTACTGGGGATCGAACTCAGGACCCTGTGCTTGCAAGGCAGATGCTGGAACCACTGAGCTAAATCTCCAGCCCCATTATTTTCAGTTTTTTAAGTAAGTTGTTTCTTGGATCACAGATTGTTCATCTGATGCAAACTCTTCGGAAGGCATTCCCATGATCCAAATAGCTTGCTTTGCTTCTTCATGTTTCAATGTAAATGTAACCTTTTACCATGCACTAGTGAAACTTTACATGACATAATTTCTGCCCATTTCTGTATACAGAAAATAATATCTAATCACTGTATCAATTTTATTTATCATTGTTATTTTCTCTTTGGAATATAAACTCTGGTATGGTTTTATTACAGTTATCATACTCATTGTAGTTCTTTGGCTAAATCTGTTTTCTGCAAAGTAGAAGGTGCACAGTAAAGCATTTTTGAATATTGAATAAAGAATGAATCTTGGAAATGTTATAGGATATTTATTCTGATATAATCACCCATGATATTTTTTTCTGAATATGTCGGACTCAGTAACACTGAAAGAAATGACCTGTATGACAGTATATGTGGAAATAAAATTTACAAACTAAGTATACAATTTAGAAGCATGCTACCTTGCTCGGGAAAGAAAGCTATCGATGGTAATGTTCCACACCATCACGCTCTCTGCCAGTACAGAGGCTGTGCATGAGTTAAAACAAGAAACTGACCTCCCTGTGCATCATTCCAGCAACTGCCACCATTTCTCATCCAGTGTCTTTTCAAAGTTAGTTGCCAGTAATAACAGCAGAGAGGAAGAAATAACAAAGAAGGGACATCAGTTTCCTCATCAGCGTAAACAGACTAGAATTATTTACTATTTGCAGTGTCAGAACAAATTTCCTCATAAATCTCCATTTGCGCATTTCACTGACAGCGGAACAATATCAACATTATTTCCACTAAGAGTGCAAAATGAAAGTGGATATTAGACACCCAAGGCAATGGAATTTGGAAAATAAACTGGCTTCGGGAGTTGATGGCTATCAACAGTTCCCATGCCCTTTGGAGAGGATTCAATCTATGAAAAGAGGCTTATCCAGATTGCAAAATCCTTTATACTGTCCCCAGGAAATGAAAGTGTTTGACCACTCCCTGTGTAGATCTTAGCCTATGGCTTTAAGCCCTTACCAACTCCAATTCTCAAAAGCCTCTCTCTTTAGAAGAATATCATGATGCTTGCAGCTAGAACTGTACAGAACTGTGTGATATTTTACATTTTCAGTGTCTGGTTTATAATCTCCCTCTATAACTGATTGTCTAAGGGATGAGTTTTCAAGACGAGCTACTAACAGATTCATATTCAGCTGATCTCCTCTGCAGATAAAGGATGTGTTCTCCTTACCCAGACTTCCAAAGCTGTACAGAATTAAGCTAAGATCTGTAAGTGTGTTTCTGTGGTGTTTTTGAATATTAGCGAGAGACTAAAAGGCGGCAAGATGTACCGTGTACCATTTATATGCATTTCTTTCATTTTTTCACCAATAGAACAGTGAAGTATAAAACAAAGGACATCTCATGATACATTTAGAGCAATATGAACCACCTTTGCCTTAATGTAACCTACTCTGTAAATTAGGTGCTTTTTTAAAAAAGTAGTGCTTTGTATAAGCAATTTCAGTTCAAATTTGACTATTTTTCAATTTCTGGGATTTAAAATATATAATCATTTTCCATACACAGGTGGAATTTAAGATGTTTTCAAAGTCAAAGTGCTTTTTTTCTCTTTGTTCTATAGGGATAGAAGCCATGATACTCTATTTTTAGTTTTTTTATTTAACAATATTTTGTTTGTTTCCTATTTTGAACAATTATTAATAAATCTGGTATAATATTTGTATGGAGATTTTTTTCCTGTGGACATGTTTTCAACCTATTTAAGTAAGTATAAATGAATGTTATTACTGGATCATATGGTAAGGCTGTGGTTATGTTTTTGTTTTTTTTATTTTTTTTTACTTTTTAAGAAATAGCTAAAACAACCTAAATGCATATGCCAGGCAGCTTTCCTACCAGCAACAGATGAGTCTGCTCAGGGTATGGAGTTAGTCATTCACCCTCATATCTGCTAGCCTTTAAAATAGCTCTTAAATGAACAATTAACTTTTAAATAAGGGTATGTTCTATGGGGAAATATTTGGTAAATAAAAAGATAGTACACATTCATATCAATTTCATACTGATAATACTTTCTTAATATAATTTTGCTAACCAAGAAGCAAGCTTATAAAATATAATCATGTATTCAGAAGATGATACAGTAGATAAAAGTTTTGAGCTGCGGGTCTTATTAGCAAGACAAATATATTTACATTTATGTTTCTTCATGTTTTAGAGTTTGACTCACCTGCTTATTATTGCCTATCCTTGACGTTCACAGTTCTTACTCTGAAAAGTTCAATTCTTTTCAGTTAATATTTTGAATCACTTTTTGGAAGAACAGAAATAAGACTGCAGGTGTACAAGATGGGGATGGGAAGTCGAAATGGTATTTCTTTAAAGGCCAGTGAATGAAATAAAATACTAAGATAGACATCTGCAGGAAAAAAATGAATTAGGATAGACACAGAAATTCCAGGCGTGCTTCATTCCGTACTGAACCGTGGTGTTTCTGTCCTGGTGTCGGTGTTGAGGACAACACTGGAATGTGGGAACTCTGCTCCAAAGGTGCTCTTGGCAGAGGCTAATATAAAACCTACAGTAAAAGCATTTTCAGAATTGTAGTGATGTTTGTTAAGCACTCTTAGACCCACATAGGGTGTTTTTCTTTTCTAAATCATACAGTGCAATCTACTGAATCAGTAGATTTCAAATGAGAAAGGGGTAGATAATGGTTCACCACAGCTGCTCCCAGCAACCTGATACATTGACTGTGGCTGTGGGAACAGTATACAAAAGTACAGAGAAAATATGGAAGCATCAATATCTTAATGAATATGCAAAAAGGAAGGAATAAAAAAATACCCAAAAGATAAGCTTAACCTTACGTTTGCTATTAAATGGAATATATTATGAAAAAAAACCTTCCTAATCAGTTGTGCTATTTTTGCCATATTTGCTGTTTCAGTCTCATGGTACCTTAATTGTTTTTAATGTTAATACTTTAGGAATCTTGGTGTTGTTCCCAGGTGGGAGTTTTGAATGAGCTGTTTTGCTCATTGGAGAAGGAGCTTCAGCAAGTTAGATCAGAATGGACCTTCAAAGTCCTCTGAGAACCTAGTAAAGCTGATACATGGATGTACAAAGGCATGTACATACATACATACGCATATATATTCATACATGGAAATAAAATTTAATGCTTATATGCAAAAAATACCTGAAACTGTCCTTTTAACTTGTCAGCAGCCTTATTCTGCTAAAAGGGCTAATTAATTATGCTCTAAATACAAGAGTCCACAGAAAGTGTTTAAACATGGAAAGAATGATACAGGAAAGCCATAGTCTATTTCCTCTACAGTGGGTTACCAGGTTAAATGAATTTTGTAGTCTCTTAGTTAACAACAGTCCTTTATGTGAACCTCAGCTCCCCAAAGTCCCTGCGTACACTAGTAATATTGAACTTGTGATGTAACATTTTCTCCTTAGATTTATGAAACTGAATGGAGGGATTTGAAACCTTTCTTTTCATGACAACTTCATACTTTCATTTGGAATTCTCATTATTTACTGAAGAAATTTGAAGACAATTACTTAATTTACAAGTTAAAACATTATGTACTTCCACAAAAAAATTCTAAGATGGAGGGATGTTGACAATATTTAGCAAATAAATATTAAATAATTATATACTGATTGTAAAAAGAGAGAGTCATTTTCACAGTTCTATCCTTTCAAACAATCGTTTGTGTTAGTATGGCTTTAAAACTATATCACCATCTGAGTCCTCCACTTTTCTGTCCTAACTCATTTCCAAATCATTCAGTTCCCTCGTGACTTCTTCTAGTCAGTATTTCTCAAAACTCTTCATTTGAGTCACGAGGAACTTTGTCCTTACCTTTCGAAGCTCCATATCCTTGTCCACGCTTCCTTTTATTTCTGCCTTATGAATAGCCTGATGGCCTCTTAGAATGAGCCAGATCCTGTATGTTTTCCAAAATTCACTTTTAGTGCCCTCTTCATTATAAAGTATCTTGACATTTCCCTAGGCATGCTCACTTAACATGTGTTCTGTTTCTCCTACAGAGCTTTTCATGATGCTAATGTTGTACACTGTTGTCCTGTGTTACAATTATGCCTGCATGTGGCTGTTTCTCACTTAAAATTTTGATAAATGCATGACTGAATTCTTCTCCTCTCAAAAGAGCATGACACAGTGCTGCTTTATTCCCTTTTGAATAAGAAACTTTTCAACTGGGTTCACCACACTATTTTGCCAATTGGCTGTTAAGTGTTGAGTATCGTTATAGGTATCGGCAATGATCCTGGCTTATAGTAATCAAAGCCAAAGTAGTAGATCTGTCACACAGCCCCCAAAGGGCTAAAATAAATCCATTAAAATGCAGTCTTAGGCTGTCAGAAATTAGGCTTAGATTGTGTTATTACATAAATAGATACCAATACCCAGGTGTATAGCTTGTGTGTATGCACTGACACCAGAAAAGTTTCCTCACTCTTTTAACATGGCAGAGAAAAATGAAAAATGATATAGACTGGTAGTAATCTAGAAGAATCCGTACAGATTCAGATACAAGCTTCAATGTTAGAGAAAAAGGTTGGTGATTACGTTAAAGGTTGAATGCCTCTGAACAACCTCTGAGCTGAACTGCCTGTGTCCTTAGGAAGAAGAGCAACTGCAAAAGAAAAGTACTGTGTTACCAGATGGAAATAAAACCATTCTCTCTCTGCACGAGAACGTATGTATGTACTAAAGTTACTGAAAGATACAGATCGTACCCTCTGAAATGCAGAAAATATTTCTACGTCTAGTGAGGGAAGCCCTGCCTCCAGGCCCAACCCAAAGATATACCTTTTTCCCCAGTTATCTTCCTTTGTGTATAATTACTCGGTCTCTGTGCTTGGAGATGTAGCAGTGAATGAGGAGACAGGAGACTCAGACAAAACTGGAGCAACAAAAAGACACAAGGAGCTGGATCAACATCCAGCCTCACTCTGCCTTCTTATATGGGCCAAGAAGACCTTATGTTAAATGGACACACCTTGTGGACACACTAATAAGTGAAATAAATAGATCACAGATATGTAAATACTATATCTTTTCTCTGGTATGAGAACCTGTAGATGTAAGTGAGTTCTAGAATGTATGATAGATTTTGTGAACTAGGAAATATTCAAAGGGAATGAGGTAGGGGAAAGTAATGATGAGAAAAAATAAATATGATCTGGGAAGCACATGTATATAGGGGGTAGGGATAAGGGTAAAAATGAGAATTAACTCATGTCATATACTGGTACAAATTCCCCAGTGTTGAGTATGATTGTGAGCTGTATATAAAATGTACCAAGAAAAAGATCCAATTAAAAAACAGACCTTCTTGTTCAAGGGTTCAGTGCCCAGAACCTCTAACCTGGGATACCCTCGATTTTCAGATTGGAATTTAGAATATCATCACATTCACTCTGAGCTCTATGTGAGACTCTGCTTTAATCTGGTCCCAGGGCACTTTCTGTCAGATGTAAAAATGCTGCATTTCCATGATGTTAAGTGAATCCAGTCACCATGCAAAATGGAAAAGGTAAGTCAGATGGCTGCCTTTCATAAAGCAATATAGC
The DNA here is from genome assembly GCA_004025085.1 of Thryonomys swinderianus. NCBI lineage: Eukaryota > Metazoa > Chordata > Mammalia > Rodentia > Thryonomyidae > Thryonomys > Thryonomys swinderianus. The sequence continues at coordinate 12,850 of PVIC010023730.1, forward strand.
ACCTCCCAGGCTTCCAAAATGTTTGCTTTATAAACTACCCTCAGCCTGTCACTTACAATTTCTGTTTTCATTATAAATCAGCAGCAAAATGTGCCGACTGTCTATACTGCAGTAAAACACAGCTGCTTCCATTTGCTCTCCTATCAGTTTCATCCTCGCGTCATTCTGTATTGAATGGAATTGAATCATTTCATCTCTTTTACAAGGAGTATTGTGCAGCTTAGTAGCAGGCAATCCTCAACCCTTAATTTCACATCCTTTTGTGTTTCCCCGTGGCTTAGATTTGGGACCTTTGTTTCCAACTGTGGCATTTGTAATACTAGAATGTATAGTGTTGAGAATAAATAAAACAGACATCCACACCATCTCACCCTTGCATAAAATCCAAAGAGCTTTTCCTGAGCTCCAAATATTAAAATTTCACGGTATCCTCCAATACAAGTGCAGAGGGAGTGTGATTTCCAAGATGAAAGGAAAAACGTTGCTTGTATGTCTACTGCGCACATTAGGAAAACAAAGACTCCGTGTGAATTGTGTTTGTGTCCTTTCCGATGAAAGGTTTGGGTGTTATTTAACAACTACTATGATTTTCATAGTGTGATATTGACAACATATTACCTCAGATAATTTTTAAATTGGACAGAGCAAGGCATGATTGTTAACACGTTCTTACAGGTGATAAAAGTAGAAAACCAAAACTTATTAATCTTAACTCACAGTCACATGACAGAGAGTCTGAAACACGGACTATATGTTTGAATGATTGAAGACATAAATTAACATGCTTTGGAACTGGAATCGGAATGGCTACCTATTGCTCCATTTGACCAAGACACAATTTCTTATCCGTGTTTCTATCTCCAGTTTGGGGGAAAGCGCTGTGCTCCACCTGACACTGGCTATATTAGCTGAAGCTCCAGGTACATCCTGTGCTGATTGTTTGCCTGGTTCACAAGTGAAGGAGGCTCACACATAGAAAGAAGTGCTCTCACATCCTCAGATAAGCCCCTCTCACTTGCCATGGACTACTTCACATATTGTTCACGCGTAACCTGGATCTTACTCTGGCCTGGCAGATGCTAACGGATGCCATCTCTTGGAGGCTGATGGGTAGTTCTGCACGCGGAATGTGCATCTTGTGCCAGTTATCAGACCCCTCCCAGCAATCTGACACTGGGCAGGAGGCCCGGGTTCCCCATGTTCACGCATTGGATCGATGGTTAGGAGGACTCTGGGTTCACTTCTGAAAACATTTCAGTAGCACCGTATGTAGGAAGATGATAACATTCTTACTCCACTGCAGAACTTCCTGCTGAGAAACCAGTTCAGGTGTTTCTCTCGGCTTTGTCTTCGTCCTCCCTTCGTTTCTCTGTAAGGTTTTGCTTCCACTAATGCTCTGCTCTGCTCTTACGTTTTTGCCACAGCAGCCCTTAAGAGCATGCCAGTGGAAAGTCAGTTACTCTTCAAAAACAGAAAGCTTCTTGAGATTATCCTCAAACATGGGAAGAACGGTATATGAGGTCTTTCTCAAGGGAAATCAAACCCTCTACATTCCTACCAATGCATGGCCCAAACAATGCTATCTTACACAGCTTTTTTTTTTTAAGAAAGGAAGTCAGACAGAATATGAAAGATAGAATGAAAAAAATATTAACACATCTGTCATAAAAAGCTACAATTAGTAGTTTTCACGATTTTTAAAAATTGAATTCTTTATTGGTACCATTTATATACATCTCACAATCACACATAACATTGGAGAATTTGTACCAATATATGACAAAGTCAACTCTCATGTTTACCCATATCCCCGCCCACCCACACCTCCCCACCCCCTATATACATGCTCTTATTTTCTTTCAGAAACATATTTATTCCTTCCCCTCGTTTCATTCCACACCAAATTTCATTTGGAAATTTCCCATTCTACAAAACTGCCTAGAGTTCATTTGCATCTACAGGTGCATCTACTTTCTAGAGCTCATTTGCATCTACAGGTGCTCATATCAAAGAGAAGAGCCGGTATTTGCCTATCTGGGATCTATTTATTTCCCTTATTAGCAAGTCCTCCAGGTGTATCCATTTGCACATAAATGAATCAATCTTGTCATTCTTTATGGCAGAATAATATTCCATTTTTTCCATGATTCTTAATAGACTTTATTGTTAGACAAATTTGAGAATCACTGGTAAGCTAAAAAGAAATTAGAGTTTTAATATATATCCTGGCCTCATAAGCCCATAGCATCCTCTACTGTCAAAATCCCACAACAGAATGGTACAATCATCACAACTGATAAATCTATATTGACACTTTATTGTTTTGCAAAACCACAGCTTACATTAGTAACATTCTCGACATTGCACGTTCTTTGGGCTTTGGCCTTTGCGTACGGACGTGCATCCACCATTATAACATCATGTAGAACTCCTTCACTGCTTTAACATCCTCTGGGCTCCTCTGCTTCTTTTCTTGCTCCCTGCCAGCTTCTCACAACTACCGATCATTTTATCGTCTCCATATGTCGGTGTCTTTTTAAAATCGCAACGTAGCTAGAATCCTACAGAATGTAGCCACTTCCGATTAGTGACTGGCATTCAGTCGACTTCCTCTCAGTGACTTGCGTTTACATTCCCTCTGTCTTTTCCATGTGCCATTTCTCTTTATTGATGAATAGATTCTAAATTGAATACATTTTATTTATTAATTTACTTAAGGCTATCTTAGTTGCTTCCATGTTTTGGCAGTTATTCTGTACGGGAAAAGTCATCCTAAACACGAAGGAGGAAATTTTGTGGGAAATAAAATTTCAGCTTCTTTGGGTGAAGATCAAGGAATCAGACTGCTGGGTAATGTAGTAGGTTGAAGTTTGTTTAGAAACCATCACCTTTGGTCTTAGTTCTCTTCACTGAGACAAAATGTCTGACACCCGCAATTTAAAGGAGAGGTTTTCATGGTTCACAACTCGTAGAGGTCTCAGCCCACAGTCCTCTGGCTGCAAGCATGGCAGCATGGCAGCATGGCAAAGGGGTGTGGCCAGAGAAGAGCAGCTCACGAGGCATGCGCGGCATCCGGGTAGCAGGGAGAGGTCCCGGGAGGAGTGGCATCGTCATTCAAGGCCACACATACCTCTTCCAAGTAGGCCCTTCTGTCTCATCAGCAGGTTAGCTATAACCCACTGTGACCCAGGTCCCCCCCAGACCCTTGAGCATCTTGGAGGGCGTCTAGGTAGAGGCTACGGCATCTCCCCTAGGGACGCTTCCAGTTCGCGTTCCCACTGACGCTCAGCGAGAACTGAGTGTTGCTCTTCCTCGCTAGTGTTTGCTATTGTCCGTGTTTTGAATATTATCCACTCCATCGGGGACGCCGTGGATCTTGCTGGTGTTTGTTAATTTGTAGTTCTCTAATGGCCTGCAATTTGGAGCATCTTTCCATAAGCTCATTTGTAATTTACATATTTTCTTTGATAGAATGGGTCCGCCTGCATTTAGTTCAAGGCAAAAGGAGAGTCACTTAAAAATAAAATTCGCCACACCTGAAATTGCTTCATATTTAGAATAAATAAGCATGAACAGTTTGGCCTACTTACATGATGGCACATTTTTAACATCCATTTCACATGCAAGGACCAAAAAAAAATGGTTTTAAGAAAACACAAGAACTATAAGACTGTTTGTTTATGTACTTATTTATTTTGATCCTTATGAGCCATAGCACTCAGAAAAAAAAAATGATGTTAAATAGAGCACAGTTTGCGAAGAAGGCATCACAAGTTCCTTTGCTTCTGATTTATTCTTAAGGTATTCAGTGTATGCACCATCTTTGGGGATACAGCTTGACAGATGAATTTGTCACTAAGAAAAAAAGATAATCATGTTTTTAAAAATTATCCTAAAGGAAATCAGAAAAGTCCATGCAAGTAATGGGAATTTATCTGAAATAAGATCTAGTAAAGTCCCATTCATATTTCTAAGATAAAGTTCTTTATTTCCTTATCCTAAATTGCACACGAATAGGGTTTAAAGGACATGCTATTTATTTGAAAATAGTATTTTTACCCCAGTGTTAAGGGAGTATTCCGAACAGGAAAAATGGTGCCAATGGCTTAGAAAGAATGTGATATATAAAGTTGTCTCTGTATTCATACTCTTTTGTGATGTGAATTGGATACCTTAATGGTTGCAGAAAAAGCAAAACATTTGTAGTTGTTTAATTGGCTGTTTTAAAAAATGTCCTCCTCCACTAGATATTGACTTCAGTTTTTTACTTCTTGTGCTATTTGCAGGCCCATTTCAGCATATTCAGAAACATAAAGTGAATCAAGGACAAAATTCATCCAAATAAAAGTGATTGTTGACTATGGAACTTGAATAGAATATTTATGAATCCTAATTGAAGTACTTTTTTTATTCAGTTTTCTTCTTTTAAGTGTGATTACAGCTAGAAAAGTGATTGTAAAATAGTACACTAGAATTTTGAAGTGATTTTTTTCAAGGGCCAACCACATTGTATTTACTTCTTTCTGCAGGACACGGACACTCTTCTCTCACTGTCAGTGTTGAAAATTTTAGGCGCAATTTCAAGTAATTTTCATGGCATATTATCATAAGTGCCCACTGATATTTTAAGGATTGTTTACTTCTTTCTTACTTCTTCCTTCTCTCATTTGCTTCTTACCAAACGACAAAGTCTCAGTGAATTTTCTTTTCTAAAATATAGTTTTCACTAAAAGAATCCTAATTAAGCATAATAAGAAAAAGTAGTAATTTTGAGGATAAGAGTTCTGCTTTAGACATTTTATAAAGCCCCTGTACATGACTCTTTCCCGTCTTTGCTTGTTCTAGGTTTTTCTAAATACAAGGAATATACCTAAGGAACAGCTCAAAAAGGAAAGAATGATGACCACACGTTTTATAAGTATTCCCAACTATTTTTTCTAGTGTATGTTTTGATAGTTTTAATGTAGATGAATAGTTAAGTAAACATTCAAGTTAAGTACAGAACATTTGTGAATAAGTAATTATCTTTAAATAGGATATAATTTTGACAGTAGAGTACCAGCTTGAACTAATATAGATGGCAAGAACAAGCTGAATTTATGTTTATTTATATACTGTATATTACATATAGTTAATTATATACTACAGAAAGATAACAAGAAAAGTGAGATTATCATTCTATATGAAAAACCCGAGCACTGCTGACTTTGTTACCATAATTAAAGAGAATTCTGCTACGAGTGATTTTTTTCTGAATAGAGTAGAACTGCTAATCTATAGCATCTCACTGACTTGGAATCAGGGAATGCAGATTTCCTTTCCAGGGGTATAAGCAGGTTGACATAATTTGTAAAAGCAGAGTTACTACAGTGAGATTGTTCTATCAAACTTTTGACAGCTGGTCCATTCCTGCTTTGCTGACTGCAACAAGTGAGAGACTACAGCCAACTGGTAAGACGGAAATGCGGCCTTAGCACGCTTGTACAGTGACCCAAGAACCATGTTGTCCTAGTCAAGGCTCAAACAAGAAAGACGTTCTAGGGCCGGAGGGTTAGATCAGTGGTTCCGGCTCCTGCCGCGCAAGCACAAGGTCCTGAGTTCAATCCCTGGTAACCACATACAATGCTGGGCCTGGAGACTCACGCCCACCACAATCAATACCACATACCACAGTGCCAGGCGTGGTGGTTCACGCCTGTAACCCCAGCACTCGAGAGGCAGAGACAGAAGGATTGCTGAGTTCAAAGCTTGCCTAGGCTACATAGTGAGCTCAGAGCCAGCCTGAACTACAAAGCGAGACCCCCGTCTCAAAAAAACAAAAACAAACAAACAAAAAAAACCGACCTTATAGTAAGTCTATGGACAAAAGCCACATTGGACAGACAGAAAATGTCGTGCAGTGAATAAAAGTGTCCTCATTTGCAAGGAAGGCCTAACCGTTCTTCTTGCATTGCCTAGAGTCTAATTTCCAATGTAATATTAGTTGATTATGGATTTTTATTACATCGTTATTAATATAGGTAAAGCAGCACTTACAGTAATGTTTGGTTGGATAATTGAGGCAATAGTTTTTATTTTTAAATTGAATTTTCTATTGGTATTTTTTTTTTTTTTGAGACAGGGTCTTGCTTCGTAGTTCAGGCTGGCTCTGAGCTCACTATGTAGCCCAGGCAAGCCTCGAACTCAGCAATCCTCCTGCCTCTGCCTCCCGAGTGCTGGGATTACAGGTGTGAGCCACCACGCCCGGCACTGCTGGTATGTGGTTCTGATTGCTGGGGGCCTGAGTCACCACGGCCAGCATTGTATGTGGTTACCGGGGATCAAACTCAGGACCTTGTGCTTGTGAGGCAGGCACCGGAACCACTGAGCCAACCCTCCGGCCCTCTATTGGTACATTTTATATACACATCACGATCACATTCAGGAAGATGTGTCATGACTTATCATTTTTTTCCCATACCCCTACTCACCCTACAACCCGTGCTCCCACTATATGAATATACTTTGGGTTTGTTTTTTTTTTTTACCATGACATTTTTTTCTTTACCCTCCTTACATACCATACCCTCTTTTCCCCTTGAATATTTTCTATTTCACAATACCTATCATAAGGAAGCAGTTTTTTACGGCAAGATAGCTTATTCTTAATTCTTCCCTCCAACTTTATAAGGCAATATCTCATGTAAATTTACTGCATCGCAACTCAATCTAGAAAGGAAGCTCTGGAGAATGAACCTGACCCACCAATATGCCAATAGTAGGTCACTGAGCAAACTTTCTCTGGCCACAACAGATCTGTTCATAATTCTGTATGAACTCTTTTTGTATGTGCTGATGTTTTACACAATTATCCTTCTGAATTTTCTCATTTATTTCCAATAGCTTTCATTATTCTTCTCTTACTACATAAAGAAGAATACAACAGGAAAATGTTTTTTTCGTTTTTTTTTTCTTCTATATGCTTAGTTATAACATAATAGCAATCACAGATTTTGGAGACATATTGATAAGAACAAGACTGCTTATCTCTTTCTGTTAGAAAATGGGCATTATATTGAAAATAGAGATGTGCAATTTCTTAAAATAAAAAAAAAATATTTCCTATGTTTCCTACTCAAAGAACAAATAGATGACTGAGCCTCCAAGAACATTTAGGCCACCATTATGTAAATTTAGACAGAGATTTGAGTGTATTGAAGGCATCTTAGTAGAACATTAATGGATCACTGGATTTCAGAAATATATCCATAATCTGCCCCCGAACAGTTAAACAGTATTAGCAATTTAGATATAATATCACATAAAAAAATACAGCAACCATTGTGAAACAAATGTCAAATTTTTCTCTTTTAGAAAGGTGGATTAAAATAGTGTTAGAAATTACAGAAAAGTAATTATTACAATTTTCATTTTTAATAAGTGTTAAATACTACATTTTCATGTTACTTCAAAATCTTAATGAGTCTTATTTGTATATATGAGTTGTGACCTGATTTCTGCCTTTCACCTTTTCTCTCTTACACAGTGTTAGGATCTAAAAGAACTTCTTGAGCGAGTGCTTGTGTCAATCTGCAAAATTTAATTTTTATAAAGAATGAGAGTAAGATTTTAAAGCTTTGAGTCCTTTTGCATTCTGGTGGTCAAGAAATATGTGCTACAATATGCAATAATACCACAGTCATTCTTCCACTCTGAACTCTATCCAATTCTATTATTTGATTTTGGAAATGGGTTTTGAACATGGGCCTATTTGACTAATGAGACCATCGTTTTCCTATTCTATTTAAATTCTGAGTGACAGAGCTGTATTTGGGAGGGCAATGATTTCATTACACCAACAGAGGGAACCGCCACTCCAGCAAAAATAACAAAAGCCAAGTTGGCTAAGAGAAAATGTTCCCTGTCGCACTGAGGGGGCCACCAGAGAAATGCTGACAAAATGTCACCTCGAACACAATGACTGCAGGATTACAGAAATCTAATTAGCCATTTCATTCAGTGAGTCTTGTCTGTGGAGCCGGCAAACAGTGGGTACTCCACAACATTCATTCTTCGGAAATCTACGCACCTGTCAAGCAGATTGCACAATTTGTGTACTTTTTCAGGTGCTGTGGGTGCGGCTAGGGGAGTAGAATGATGTATTTAAGGTCATCATTCTGACGGCGCCTTCACAGAGCAACATGAAGACATTCACAATGATGCTTCAGTCGTCCAATATCTTTTCTTAACTTCATCCCCGTTCATTAAGTCAGTGTGTAGGCACAAGGTAACAAGGGCCATATTCGTCTGAAACTATGCAAGGGAGGCTGCTTTGAACAAGTGATCTTTGTATAGTCCATACTCAGATAGTGGCATTAAGTAAAACTCAGAAGGTATGTGCCTTCATTTTCACCAGTTAGACTTTACTATAGATTTTTTTTTTATTTTTAAAGTGACATAAGTAAAATCACTTTTAAGATAAAGGATTATAACCTCGCGAGAGCAAAACAATCCAAATTGAAGAGCAATAGAATTGTATAGCATTTTTACAACTTCTGATTTCTTCCTAAAGTTATCTGATCTTCAAAGTAATTTCATAATGAGATGCTAAATACTGCCAGTGAATTTTAGTGAGGATATTACTGCACCTATAATGTATTGATACAGAACTGAAGCTTTTCTTCATTTTGCCTTTGTATTTTGGGCTCGACTAGTATCATCCTGGTGACTGTTAACGCCGAACAAGAATACACGCAGAGCCTGTTCAAGCCAATTATCTGGTATCATTTGTACCTGGTAGTTGAGACTTAGTCTGTCTCACATCGAACAGAATTTTACTTTGAGTTCATAGTGAGATCCTAAGACTTTATCCCAGCCTGCGAGTCCTGGCTATGAGTACTTGCTGGTCTAGCAAAAGAGATATTTTAATTATTTGCACAGCAAGAAGCACTGAGGAAAGCGAGGTAACACACCACATCTTAAATGATCATGAAATGTGAGACAAATTGATTGTGAGGTATGACAGTGCTATATATTTAAATGGTCAGGAGTGGAACGATGTTGCAAATGACCTTTACAATAACCGAAATGATCCACTGAAAATAATTTTAAATTTTTTGCATCATTTACCCAATTGAATTTTGATATGAATGGAAGAGGAAGAAGAGCAGAGAAGGGAATGAGCAACAGACTGACATGAGCTATGTGTACGCACTAATTCCTCCTAATGAATGTGATCATCACCCACTGCGAACGTTCCTAGTAAAACTAGCAAGAAAATCTCCCCCCTTTCTCTACAGGGAAAACAATTTTGCCACTAGATTTGTGGGAAGAATTTTGAGTTTTAGAATACCTTAAATATTCTCAGGTTTCGATCACACTTTACTTCAAGGATGACAATGTAGTGTATCACCTGTTGTTCCACTCTGCCGAGACAAATGTAAAGTAAGAAGTTTGGGTACATTGGTAGGTAGTTTGCAGAGACATCTGAAGAATAACACACAGCTATTTTGTTCAAGAACTAAGCATAACTTTCTGCTGGATCTTATAGCATAGAATATACTGCAGGGCAACATAGAAGCCCAAAATCCTAACTCATTAAAGAAGCCAGTATTTCTGTGAATTATAATTTTTATAATTCAAGGATATAATTCAAGAAACTCAAAGTTTAAAGTACTGAACAATTTAAAGGCTCTCCCAAGGGAGATAAGATTTTGTAGGAAGAATAAAATTATTTATTGTTTCTAGTTATACTGAATTTATTCAAAAACTAGTTTTCTACCGAGAGCAAGACATTGTAGCAAACAAACCTAATAGTAAATTATTGCTTTGGAATGCCAAGCAATGAGATTAATGAAGTAAAGCAGGGTAACTGGCAAAGACAGATTTAAAAAAATTTTTGAATAATCGAATTGCTTTCTTTTAAAGTAAGGGATATTTTAAAAAATAATTTACTTAGTCATAATAGGTTGTCTGAAGATAATGTCATTATAAAGACTTAACTTGAGCCATTATCCTTAAGAAATGTTATTTACTGATCAGGATTAGCATTAAAGTTTTACATTTATGTACAGTTACCTACTTGAAATGTAATATCACAGATTTTTCTTTTTGCTGTCTTCAACACTGGGGTGAGCACTGTATTTCTCTTTGATAATATACTTTAAAATAATATTGATTCATTCTAATTCCCATGTGAGATTAAACCATGTTTAACCAAAAATCCAAATCAAACATGGAAATAGTACTGTCAACCTATTAACTTACAGATGCAATTAATAATACATGTTTAAGTGTTATACAATTTGTATATGAAAAAGATTTGGAAAAAAAATCACACAAAAATAGGTTGATATGACTTCTGTTTTCTCCATTTAAATAGCCACGGATCTCTGTCTAAGTATTCAACTAATGAAAACTGCTGAGCTCCCAAAAATAGTTTGAAAATTTCATAAGCTCTTCTTCGGGTAAAGAAACTTATGACACCTAGCATAGCCTGCTCCCTTGGCAAGTAACACGTGGACTTCTCTTTCTTGACTCTCTCAAACGTGATCCAAGAGGCTTTCTATAGCCTCTCTATATATTTAAAACGATGCTAAATCCAATTGCTTTTTTAGGAGTACAAAACATTAGTTAACTCCTTCACTGTGTAAATAGTTACACTTATGTTGCCAAAGCAAATACGTAAAGTGTGTGGCACCGTGGAATCAATCAGAGTGGTGAAACTCAATGGTAATAAGTAATCAGTTTTCTTCATTTGCACACGCTCCCATTAAAAGCGAGGGCACTTCCGGACAGGCATCCTGCTGAGGCGGGTAACAGCACTGATTGGGTTACACGGGAGCCTGTGAGTACTGTGTATTTGGTAGCGTATGTCACAACATGAGAAGCATCGGTGGCTCCAGAGGATGGCAAAACCGTGGTCATCGGGAGAAGCCCCAGGGCACTTGTGTACTTTATACTGAATTAGCTGCTTTTCTCAGGCTTGAATATATTTACTTTAAGGATTCTCAAGCATAAATATGAACGCCTGTGGACTTTGTTCCAAAAGAGGAACGAACTAAACCTGACACTATAAGAAAAGCACTGTTCCCGTTTGACCAGCTGCTCTCCTTCCTGGTATCTTCCCCCGGAGAAGTCTGGTTGACCCGCTCAGAACTCATTTCTCTCGCTGTAAGTTATCTTGCCACCCTTCCATCACACAGACGAGTCACACTAATCTGTGAACTTCTTACACAGATGACCCCGCATCCCATCTTAACCATATTTAACCGTCTTTTTTTTAACCCTTTCTCTGTACTCCCTCTTCTTTCTTCCCACTAAAATCTCTCTCCCCATCTACAAAAAAAAACCCATCTTTTTCCTTGTTTTCTACTGTACCTCCTATATTTTATTCTTTGTACATATTTTGATTTCACATAGAAAAGAAACGACATGACATTGAACTTTGTATCTTGTTTATATCGCTTGACATTATCTTTCAAGTTAAGATCTTTTTGTTGTAGGTTGGTGGTTGAAATATACAATAAATAATTATAATCTGTATTAATCTTCTTGCATAACCATACTTCAGAGGTTGAAGCTAGGTACTAAGTCAACCTTGTAGAAGTATGGAATGAAATAGTGGATTCTAGAGAGGAGTAAGGGGAAAAGGGAGGGGGACAAATAACTAGGGGGTTGTTTGGTACACGGAAAGGTTTGGGCAAAGAAAGGAAAGGAACAGAGAAGCCCGAAAGGAAGTGGGTGAACTGGGTCAGAATAAAGTGAATGGCTGTGTGAAATATCATAGTTAAATCCAATGATTTGTACAATTAACAAGTGGCAACAGGATATTATACCAACACAGGCCATCCGGCATAAGGGACTTTGGGTATTATAACACAAAAGAAGTTTTAAAATCAGTGGCTAAGGCACATCACTATAAATTGGAACAAATTAATTATTGTGGGTATAATTTTTAGATACTTTGGATTCAGTGGGTTCTTTTGAGCAGCTATAAAGGCTTTAGAAATTTATCAGTTGATGGGTATAAACTACAATGCAGTCAGTCTATAAAATGTGTGCTTTGTCCCCTCTATTACACTCATTGAATAATCTCTTGAATTCAAATGTTTTATTTTGCTGTTGGCTAAATTCCTGTTTTATTTGATTTTTGGAGATTTTATTTCTTGTACATTTTTTCACTTAAAATCATTTTTCGATTTATTGAGCAAAATCATAAAATCTCTGTGAGTCAGTTTCAGTAGCTGGATCATCTATGGGCAGTGAAAGGAAGAACCTGGCTTGTGCCTTACCTCTCACTGAAGGCTTCACACAACATTTTACCCAGTTAGACACGTATCCCCTCAGCTACATCCTACATATGTGCATTGTGTGTCCATTACTGCTCTTCCAAATTTATTGAGAAGGAAATAAGACGTTTGCCAGTTGTCACTGAGATCTTAGAGCAAATTTTTCAGATTGTAGACTTACCTCCCGAAGACCAGATTTACATTTCCATATCCTTTCCAAGATGCTTGAATTTGTTTCAGATCATTGTTTTACAAGCATAATGAAATATTTGAACTATTCATAGGAGTTTGTGATAATTAGATAAAATAATACAAAACTAATGAGGTAGCAGTATACATAAAATCCAGTCTTAATAAGTTCCATTTACAAATGGCAATAATCTTTTGTACTTTACATTATAATAAAATTCTGTGGAAATGTTGATGAGAAATGGAGTTTTGGAGTACTTATGTTTATGTAAAATGTGTAAAAGTTTATCATTTTTTCTAATTGCTCTAGCTAAGTATAAGTATTAATGTGAATTTACAAAAAACTCTACTCAGGAATGCAGGATACATAATCTCTAATTATTATTTTAAACTCTACTTATCACAGAAGCCCCAACAATCACTAAAATAGTTTAACTCATTCATATACCAAAGAACTTCTCATAATTTTGAAAACATACTTGATTTTACCAGCCAATATTGTAAGACTCAAGAATATTTGGCAATAATAGGAAAAATACCTAAAATACTATGTGAAAAAGAGAGTCAATTTTTGCTTAAATGTGTTTACACTGTGTACATATATTTTTAGAAATGTCTTGAGTAAATGTTTACATCTTTGAGTGTTTCTTCTTTTTACAAGTGAATTTGTTGCTATTTATGAGGGTTATTATAATATTTGTGATTACCTGCAGTTTGTCATGCAAATTTTATTTCTTTTACAATAGAGATAGATGGCTACCTTTTTTTAATACTTGTAAGGCTCTATATGCTTTTAAGATACACCATTTTAGTATTGTATCTCCTTCCCACCTTCCCTTCTATTTTCCAGCTAATCTAAATAATAAGGAAAAAAAATGTTGATCCTTGTGGATAATTGATAAACAGTGCTTGGATCAAAACTGCAAGTTTATTTTAGTCTGAAAGTTTATTCTTAGTATCTCTAATTTGTCTAGACAGTTCCTAGGCTTGAATAATAGTGAACAAAAATTTTGCCAGGCATGGTGGCTCATGCTTGTAATCCCAGCACTCAGGAGGCAGAGGCAAGAGGATTGCTGAGTTCAAGGCTTGCCTGGACTACATAGTGAGCTCAGGGCCAGCCTGAACTACAAAGCCAGACCCTGTCTCAAAAAACTGAAAAAGAAAAAAAAAA
>PVIC010023731.1:0-26608 GCA_004025085.1 Thryonomys swinderianus
AAAAAAAAAAAAAAAAAAAAAAAAAAAAAAAAAAAAAAAAAAAAAAAAAAAAAAAAAAACACGAAAAACAAAACAAAATAAAGGGTCTGGGCCCATATCTCAGTATGAAGCCCTGAGATCAACTCCTAATACCAAAACTAAACAATTATCAAATGACTTCAATTTTGACCCCTGAAGTTACCGGTGTTGAATTTAGGTTAAGAAAGAGAAAGATCATTTCCAAAAGAATAGGTGGGTTTGTTGTTGAGAACAGAGTTCATTAAATATCAGAAAAGATGAAGCAATGAATGGGCCGGAGGGTTAGCTCAGTGGTTCCGGCGCCTGCCTCGCAAGCGCAAGGACCTGAGTTCGATCCCCAGTTACCGCATATAATGCTGGGCGTGGTGGCTCACACCTGTAATCCCAGCACTCGGGAGGCAGAGACAGGATTGCTGAATTCGCGGTGGCTTGCCTGGGCACCATAGTGAGCTCAGGGCCAGCCTGAACTACAAAGCGAGACCCTGTCTCCAAAAAGCAAAAAAAATAAAAAATAAAAAATAAAAAGAAAATATAAATCCACTTGCGTGAGGCAAAACAGTTTGGATCGGAAATGTGGTAGTATATTGACACCAAAAAGATGCAAATTGATCATTTGAATAATCTACTGTGCCATGCCTTAAGCAGGTATGAACTTAAAGCCAGCTTTCCGATCATTAGCATCACTGTATTTTAAACAATAAGTAAACCAGAAGTTATCCACGTGAGACTATTTACCAATAGAATCAGTCACTTAAAGGTGGAGAAAAAGAAAGCCACATTTTTGTATTACTAAGTAAACTTTTAAAGTCAAAGTCTTCACTTTTAATAATGTAGATATTTTCAATAAGAATCTCTTAGGCAGAGAACCCCATTGTATTTTCACCTTGATAGCATGTCGTGCCCTGAGCAGAGGATTGCACATCAGGTAAAGAGCATATGTTTTTAAGAGATAAGAACTGTATGGGAAGAAAAACTTGTAAGCTCCTGTTTAGTGCCTTGAGTTTGGTAGTGAGAAGTGGAAATTTAGAAATGGATGCATCATAGGAAAGCTTCATGAGAGTGATTAGTTATCTAGGAAAGAAGTGTCTGGGGGAAAAAAGCAGCAAGATCTTCAGTGGATGAGTTGGGCAGTGATGGCACAAATAATGATACGCGAATCTTCTACATACCAGAGTCACACAGGAGACTTCTAAAAACTGAGCTCACCTTACTTTTCTACTCATACACACACACACACACACACACACACACACACACACAGACACACACTTACACTGACACATTTTAACAATCCTCTTCTGAGATTTTGGTCTAGTAGGTCTGTAGCAGGATCTCTAGCAAGACTTAAATTCTCTTTTCTAGAGACAGTTTTTAAAATACTCCCTAATACATTTTAATGCAAATTATTTAGAAGACTTTTTTTCAAGGCACATGTACCTCTCAGACACTTAAACTTCTTTTGCCCTCTAATAGTTTAGAAATAAAAGTTAAAGAAAAACACGAGGGAGAGGAAAGGACAACTATAAAAACAATAGTGATATCTTTCTTAAACACAGGGGAAAGAAGATGATTGAAAGTTTTTGACTAAAATTTCAATGACCCATGCAATTTTTTGCAGAAGTTATAATGTATAAATATTTGAAGAAAGCAGGATGTTGATTTCTTCCATTTATTAACCAATCATATATTTATGGTCACTAACAGATCAACAGTTAAAAGTGTCTAAACTACAAGCTGTTTAAAAATTAGATCCTTATAAGAATGAAAAATAGGTTTGAACTCATGTGCCAGCACTAGTTAATTGATAGCGGCTACATGGAATACACTGTTGACAAACTGCACAAAACTTCAGGCTCAGAGGTGAACTGTGTGTTAATCAGTAATTGATGTCTGCCATGGAAACTACTTGAATGTGGTCCCGCTCGTGACATGAGTTTTCTTTTCTGAGGACTGTCCTGTTTTTGTATTTGGAAAATATACCAACGTGGTCTAAAGTTTCTCTCTGACCTCTCAAGTGGGTGCATTTTAAATTGCTCTGGTATCCAGGACACTTCTGAGCTACCTGTATTCTCGAGTTCATGTCTTTCATTGAGTTCTTATTGGCAAAGAGATTCTACAAGTTTACATTTCTTTGAGAGAATCATGAATCCCTATTTGCGTACGGCTTAGGGAATAGGGAGTAAAAAGTATCTTTAAGTGGGAAATCTTTATAAGTTGAAGAAGTCAGAACTCTGTTTGGTTACTTGAATACCACTGAGCAGCATAGTAATTTGGAGAAGAATGACTGAAGCAGATAGCCTCTCTCAGATGGATTCAAGCTAGACCTGAGGTCGAGAACAACTTGGAACATACACTGTAAAATAAAGAAAAAGGGAACATGGTTGGGGGAAAGTAATAAGGGGAAAGAATAAATATGATTTGAAAAGAAAAAGAAAGCCCATGTATATAGGGGGTGGGGGGTTATGGGGTGAGTAGGGAAATGGGTAAAAATGAGAATTAACTCATGCCACATGCTGGTACAAATTCCCCATTGTTGAGTGTGATTGTGAGCTATATCTAAAGTGTGCCAGTAAAGAATTCAATTTTAAAAAATAAAGAAAAAGAGCCATGTTAACCCTTTGTCTTTATTGTACAAATACATATTTATTATAACAACTATATAGAGATTATATAGTCCTGCACTGTAAATTATAATTACATATGCATTTATTAGATACATAATTCAAAAATTTCATTTACACGTTCCATTAGTGAAAAAGACTCTGATACAAGGATATTGGATTTTTCAGATATTATTGGCTTTTATTTATTTCCCTATGCACATTCTGATACTTTAAGTGACTCAAACTTAAGAATATGTCTGTTTTAAAAACACTAATATTATTGCTTATAGAAAGTCAGAGAGATAATGTATCCACATAAGAAACTCTTTCACCTTTCCCTGTAATTTAATGTTGTAGTTTTCAGCTCCAAGGAGGAGTCAGTGCTGTTCATCTGCCTGTGGTCTCTCACATGCCTATTGACTTATACTCGATGAGAATTACATATATGCATTTGTGCACCTGATTAGATTGTGTCTCACTGGATAATATGTCAAATGAAATTTGAGATTCCTCTCCAGGTTACAAAGAGTTGTAGACTTGGTTAAGACTTGATTGCTTTTTCTCCAATCTCTTTTTCTCATGTTTACAGTGTTGTTTCAAGTTACTAAGAAAACTGAATTACCCTGATCACGTTTTTCCAAAGGACGAATAAAATGAAACATAACAGAGCAAAACAGACGAGGTAGAAAATGCCTCATTTCACTGCATCTAGGTCAGTGTCTGTGATGGGTGGACAGTCTCCACCAGATCAGCCTCGGATGGCCTACCTTTATACCCAGTTGAAGGAGATGCACAACTAAGTTACCCACTAAGGATTTTCTCTGTAAATGGAATTTTACTTGAACATGTAAGAATATTAGACTGTGAAAAGCAGCTCAGGAAAATTAATTTCAGGAGGGAAATTCGCATGTAAGATAGTTACCCCGTTTCCAACATATAGAGGCCTCTGCTCAGAAAAGCCCTCTCAGGCTTGGCTACCAGCACTCCACTTCAGGATTCAGTGACCACTTCATGTCTATTCAGAAATGAGTCCTATCTTATTGATCAGGGATCTGTGGCCCAAAAACTGTGTCAAGGAAGGGTCAAAATTAGAGCACTTGGGAAGGCATCTTATTGAAATCAAATAAATACAAAGGACCATATTTTGGTCTGCAACAGATGCCAAAGAAATCAGACATGAAATCAGCATAGCAAAAAATAAAACTGAAACATTCTGTCAAAATATGAATAGACCAAGTAAACAGTACAGTTCCAGAGGGAGACCAATGACTGGACATGCAGTAAACTGCCTCTGATTGGAGGCTCCCAAATGCAGGAACACGTGGCGCCCTTTGTCCTCTGGGTCTGAGGATTCCAGGGACAATCTGTCATCAGAGGGGCACAGTTTGGAGAGGTGGTGACAGCAAGTATGTTCCTCACTGAGAACTCATGGAGGCCAGTTGAAAAGTAGAACCCAAAATATATGTAAAGACCAAAATAAAAGATAAGAGGAAATAGGGAGATAGTTTTGAGATGGGAAGAGGCTCAAGAGTTGGAGCAGAAGGGGAGGAAGAGGAAGAGAAGGACATGAAAGGGAATTAAAATGAGCTATGTTACCAGCCCCACCCCAGAATATAATTAATATGTGTTACAAACACATACTAATTAAAAAAAAAGATGAGTAAAGTGAGAGTTAGTATATCTGGGTTGCACTGCACTGAAAGGCAGTTAACCTTTGAATAAAATATATTAATAAGGAGGTACACCATTTTTACATTACTTTCCTAGGGTGGTTAATGAAAATAAATTGGAAAATAACAATATAAGATAAAACACTATTCAATATTCTTTATTAATTTCTTGTATTATTATTATTATTAAATAATAGTTAAACTGGAACTTAGTTTTGTTACCAAATACTCCTTCCTGAGGCTGAGGATTCAGCTCAGCAGCACCATGCCTGCCTCTCACATACAGAGTCCCCAGTTCAATCCGCAGTACCAGAAAAAAGAATTCCTTCTTTTGTGTAGATGTTCTTCCAAACACTTGGGAAATTCAGAGAATTCTGCCTTGAGTGGTGACTTAATTCTCCCTTGTGGAACATCATAAGATAGTCTTTGCTCTCTTTCTTTCAAATGTATCACATGTTTGAAAACCCTAGGAATGGAATACCTTGCTAGCAATGAGATCTAATTAATACATGAGTCCAGTATCAGGAAGTAATATACTTTTTATATAGAAAAGAGAAGGTGATGAGTCTCTTTTCATGAATGTAGGGGGGCATCACAGTTTAGACCCATTCTTTCAACTATTTGGGCTTCCGTTATCCCCAAGATCATTTCCTGACACCTAAGGCAATGCCTACACAAGAGATCAATTCTCAACCTTGCACTTGTCTTTAGATATTTGCGTATTATTTCTTTCACTGCCTTGCTATGATGTTCAAACAAAGAATTCTCTTGGATTTACTTTGTCAAACTTAAATGCTATACAAATGAAAAAAATGTTACATTTCTAACAGGTTATAATGCAGATTCCCAGGAAGAAAAACATATTAATGACCTCCCACACTGCAGTTCACAACAGGAATTGTAAGAACAACTAGCTGAACTTACAAGAACATGCGCCTGTTGGAGTATCACCAGTAATGAATGAACATCAGTTCCTGCCATAGACTCCTGCAACCAATATTCTCAGATCCAACCTTCACATGCACTTTTTAAAATTTATTTTTATCATTATTGGTACATTGTACATTCCCATCAGGATCACACTGAATATTGGGAATTTGCACCAGCATATGATACAGTTTAATTCTCATTTTTTCCCATTCTTCTACCCACCACACAACCCCCACTCCCCAAATACATAAGCTTTGCTTCCCTTTTTTATTACCATCATACTTTTTCTTACCCCTCATTACTCATTCCTCCATCACATTTCCCTTTGAATATTTTCTATTTCACAATATCTATCATACATTCCAGAAGTCATTAACATCTTCACTTTCTCATACCAGAGAAAAGATACAAAATTTAAACAACTGTGACCTATTTAATTCACTTATGGTATGTCCTGAGGGTACAGCCATTTGAGTAAATGACTCAAATTTATCATTCTTTAAGGCAGAGTAATACTCCATTTTATAGAAAAAACACAACTTTATGTAGTCTTCTGTTAATGGGCATTTGGGTTGTTTCCAAGATTGAGCTATCAAAAACTGAGCTGCTATAAATATAGGTGCGCATATGTAACTATGATATGATTCCTTAATGCTTTTGTGTATATTACTGGCAGGGAAATAGCAGGTTCAAATAGGACCTCTAATCCTAGTTTTCTGAGAAATCTGCACACTAATTTGCATGGAGGTTATACCAGTCTACATTCCCACCAATAGTGGAGAATGGTTCCATTTTCTCCACACTTCGCCAGCATTTGTTGCTGGCCAATTTCAAGATAGCAGTCATTGTGAATTAAGATGAAATCTTAGTGTTGTTTTCATCTGCATCTTTTCAACATTTCTTCATATTCTTCTTGGCAGCTACTACTTCTTCCTCTGAAAAGTGTCTGTTCATTTCAGATGCCCATTTTTGAATTGAGTCTTTAAATTTGGGAGCACTGATTTTTTAAGTTCTTTATATATTCTAGATAGTAGGCCTTTATCTGAGAGACAGCTGGTAAAGATTCTTTCCCAATTTGTTGGTTGTCTTTTCACTCTGCTGGTGGTCTTCTTTGCTGTGCAGAACCTTTTAATAAAACAACATCCCATTTGTTGATTTCTTCTGCTAGATCCTGTGCTATAGAAATTTTGTTCATAGTCGTTTCCTAAGGCATTGTCTCCATGGGTTTTACCTAACTTGTTTTGCAGAAGGTTTAGTGTTTCTGTTTTAACATTTAAGTCTCTAATCCCCTTTGATTTAGTTTTGTACACAGTAACAGAGATAGGTTGAGCTTTAGTCTTTGGCAGGTTAAAGCCCTGGTTTTCCAGCACCATTTGTAAAGAGGCTGTCTTTCCTCCACTGAGGATATTTGGCTCCTTTGTCAAAGATGAGGTGGTTTAGTGTATCTAGATTTGTTTCTGGATCTTATAATCTGTTCCACTGATTCTCCTGTGCACTTCTAAAGCTCCATTTTTCTTTGCCTTCCTGAATACACTTATAATTTACTATGGCATAAGTCCTCCCATTTAGAAATGCTCTACTTATTCTCCAATAGACTCATTCTCTTTGGACAATCTCTCTCTGTTGATATTCATGTTGACAGAAGATGTAGCTTTTATTTCTAGTCCTGCCACATTACTTGTTTGACTTTAGGGAGCTCTTCTGTGATGTCTCTTTGTAGTGAAGATGGACCTTATAAGTTCGACCATACACTTACAAACACGTCAGAAGTAATTATTATCATTCTCATTGCATAATTTTCTCTTGGTGTGAGGTCATAGCAATTTTCCAGTAACTATTAACCTTACATTTACTGCTCTGAATGCATTCATTCCCCTGTCACCTATTTATTCATTTGAGGACTATTTATTTATTGGTACCAGGAATCAAACTCTGGACCTCTTAATTGCCAGGCAGGTGCTGTGCTGATGAGCTAAATATTTATATTTGAAAATACTTATATAGTGCAAGAAACCACAACCTTATTCACATTCATTCATTATGATAACATAATGTAATCTTCAAAGAAGACAACTTCATAGTTTTTCCTTCAAAATGTAGCTGAAAATCTAAAGAAACTTCTCTCACATTTTAATCTGTTAGATAATTACATGAGGTTTAGATACCAGATTATACCTCTACACATTTTGGCTCTTATTTTCAGCAGAAATACTCTTATTCAATATTTTACAACTGAATCTTTTATTCTAAAAGCCATTTATATAAATATTTCTGTCACTTTATAATTTATTAGTGTCTACTTCACATATAATTACTATCATTAGAATTCTCCTCTTAATAAATTGCTTTTAAAATTGTATTTATCTTCCATTTTTAAAAGTATATTTATCTTCCATTTTTTTACTCCTAATTAATTTTCATCTCACTTGTGATTAATAGATATCATGTGACTATTGTAGTCAAGATGTGACATATGCCTTGTGTGAGTTTCATGGCCTTGCTACCTGTGGCAGGAGGGCTGGCTTACTACCTTTCTATCTACAAAATCACCCAAGCCTTTTATGATTCTATGATATTTTCAAATTATCATAATTTATTGTGATCTGAAGTAATATTTCATTTTAAAGGGTCTCATCCAAAAGGTTCTTAATTACTCGAACATGAAGCATATCTTAAATTAGTTAACACTGAAATATTTTCTATTTCATAATATTCTTTTTTCCTGTAAATGATTGTCTCTCATCTATTCCTAAAAGAATAATTCAAGTGGAATTGACCTGTATCACATATTGGTACAAATTCTCCAATGTTTTATGTGATTTTGAGCTGTGTATGTAATATGCCAATAAAGTTTACTGAATAGTGCAAAAAAATATTTCAAGTAGCTAGAATCTAGCATGACTTTTTTAATTGCTCATGATTTTATCATTTGAACTCTGTATTCCAAATAAAAGCTAAATCTCCAAGAAAAGATAGTGTTGCTCCAAGAGCTATAAATAATATATGCTAAGCGCCAGGGATTTAGCTCAGTGGTTCCATTATGAGGAAGAGTAAACAGTCTTGGCTTTCTAGAGGACTCTAGAGGGGCTGCAAGAAAAGGTGAGCAGTGAGAGAGTATCCAGTTACAGGACAGTTGTGAAACTGATCATAATAAAACTGTTCCTGTAGCCTTTTCCTTGGGTAGTTGTCATGCATAATTCCTGGGGAGCACAGAAGACGTATGGATACATAGTTTCCTGAGCACATGCAGAGATGCTTATATAAACTGATTTTGTGATAATGCCAATAATAACTAACAGTTATTGGTTGTTAACACACTGTGTTTCACCCCCTGCAATCAAGACTTTACATGCATGAACTCATGACCTAAACATTCTACCTGTGCTGTTGTCATTCTCAGTTTATAGGACAAAACCTGGGGATCAGAGAACAACAGTGATTTCACTCAAACTCACGTTGTTGGTGAGATATGCTACCGGTACTCTGACTACAAAGCTCAGATAGTCCATTACCAAACATGGCTAGTTGAGGGTTAAGCAGGAACAGAGATGACTACAACCAAATGTAGTGTACAGTACGTGACATCAATGTAGAAGGGGAAAATGAGTGTGGAGGATACTTCCAATGAGTACAATGAGATTAGTACAGAAGAATTAACTAACCCATATTCATCCTTTTTCATTAATCTAGAAAACCACAATATTTCTGGAGAATCTAAATTTTCAGTTTAGGGAATTCTCTTATTTTCTTGTAGTTTCTACCAGTTGTCAGAGAAATTCTGTGCACATAATTTCTTGTTTTTATTTTGCCATTTAACACAAAATAGGGTAACACTGATAGTTGATTTTCAACAAAATCTACCACTTCAAGAAAGCAGTAGAAGTAGATAATAAAATAGTGTCTAGTTGCCACATCGTGGTGGCAGGGCTCACCTCAGATAGGGCTTCTGCTGGCTGAATTCATCACTCTAGTGAGCTCTGAGCACTGGGAATCATTATCTATTCTTTCTTGACATTAACGGAAGGAAAACCCAAGTCAGGCTGTGCTTCTTAATCAGTCAACGTCAAAGAGTGTTACAACCACTAAATGTTCCTTTTGTGGTTAGTGTTGTTATTCAGAATGCAGGGCGATTTTGTATCTTATCCACATCTGATACATTTATCTCAGAGTGATTTTTTTTAATTTGAAGAACAGCTTTTATTAGCCCATGTGTGCGGTAGAGGTTGGCACTCCTTGTCACATTTTGATTTTTTCTGCATCTCCCTCCATGCCTTTATCCTCTTTCCCATTTCAGAAAAATCTATCTCCTTACTTCCTGTTATCTTTTACTTATACCTTACATTTCTTATATAGAAACCATGTGATATTTAAGCTCGTGTGTCTGATTTATTTCAGTGATTTTTGAAAACACTTCTCAAATTACATTGCTCTGTATACATGGACAAAAATGTAGGAGAGTCCATCTCTTTAAACTCATTGACTTTTCCTGTGGAAGTCAATGTATTAACTGTGTCCATCTTGCTTTAGAGATTGTAAGAGATCCACTCAGCGTCTGCTAAAGTCAGTATCAGAAAACTGAGAACATTCTCAAATTTGAGCAATAGTCCCTTCACAGGTAAAGATATTTATAGCAATGATAATAAGGTGAATACCTGCCAAAGTGTAAATAAAGAATGTATTTGGTACAAACCCATTTCAGAAGTAGCTTTTAAATAATGACACCTGGAAGTATTACACCTGGAAGCACCTCACAAAATTCTCTAGGGAGGAGTGGAGAAGAAATAAGTACTATAATCAGCCAACACATCTGTAGGATGTTGGGAAAAGTACTAAGGTACCAAGCTTTTCTGATGTCTACCTTTTCTGTCCATAAAATGACATTTGTTCTTAGAATACTGCAACATTCTAATAAATTGTATTCCACATGACACATACCATATGGTAAATTATCAAAAAGTTCCGGTTAACTGCTTCAGTAATGTCATTATCATCTTTCTCACCATTGCCTAAATCAAGATGAACAAACTACACCAGCAGGCTGAATCTGGACATGACCATTTCCATAGGTAAAACTTTGTGGGGCACAGTCATGCCCAGTTGCTTACACATTGCCAATGACAGTTTTTGTCTTATAGTAGCAAGGCTGCATAGTTGCTGTAGAAACAGTCACAGAAACATTTGTTCACCCAGATTAGTGGTTCTGAAGCCCCTGGAAAGTAATAGAAAGACCAAGAAGGAAATTCTGGTTTCTGTCCTTGCCCATATCATGGAGTAGAGTTGGCACTAAGTATAGAAGAAAAATGGAGGAGAGGTGGAAGTCAGACTGAAGGTGAGCAGACTCTGTGAGTGATTTATCTTTATTTCCACCTAGGGAAAAGGGAGGTGGGCATTTTGAAATGGTAGGTAGGCTGGGGAGAGAAGGCTAGAGGTGTGTTAGGCAAGTAGAATTGCCCAGCAAAGACATGTTAGCAGAAATGAGACAGATCTTTTGCAGGATTAAACAGTTTTCAGTTGACAGAGTATCAAGAATGGAGTTAGAATGTAAAATGGAAGGAAGAGCTGCACTGTGGGTGCCAGCTAGATCATGCTGGACTCTGGATATTGTCTTCAAATCCTGGGACCTTGACTTGCAGGAAGGGTAATAGAGTGACATTCTACTTTTGAACTTTGAGTTTTATCACCATGAGAGAAAACATGAAAAATAATTAGGGGATAACAAAATAGAAGCAGAAAGTACAGCTGGGAAGCACATAATGCATATTTTTCTAATTTTCAGATGTAAATTAATCAAATATTGGCAGCACTAAAAGGTTTTGGAAAAAATCTGTAAAGATAGAAGTTGCTCAGTGGTTTCCTAGGTTTAATGGGGAAGGATTGAGAGATGACAGCTTGAGAGTAGTGTTTTGCTTTCAGATAAGAAAAATGATCCATATTTGATTGTGGTTATAGTTCTACAACTCTATCAGTGTGTAGAAGTTGACTGAGTCATACACCTGAGTTAAGCTGTTATTTAAAATAATTTTGGAAAGTTCAGGCTTGTTTGAAAGTGAACTTAAGTTTTTCTGGATTTTAAATTAAATAATTTTCAATATGACTAAATACAAATAAAAATGACTTTCTTGTCTTATGAAGACTAGACTAAAGTAGAAGTAGAAACATGCCTTTCTGTAGTAGCAACAGGACTGCATGATTTCATGAATGTCAAGCCCATGGTAGAAGTAGTAACCATTAGCATTCATTGATTGAATGATACATCATAAACCAGTAGTTTTCCAGGTGTTCATTCTCAGAACTCTCAGAACAACTCTTGAGATATCTGATGTAATTTCTTTTGCACAGGTAAGGGCACTGATGTTCAAAGAAGAGAAGTATCATGCCCAACTCTACATGGCCAGTAAATGTTGGAGCTGAGATATGGATACACATCTTTTCTCTCTTCTCCAATGAATGCATGATTCCTGAGGAGAGATTGTTTATATTCCTTTTCTGAGAAGACTGACTGGCCTACCATGGACTCAGAATAAATATTTGTAAGACATGAAAAATTTAATATATAACTTGGAATTTTATGTCTATAATTCCACAATACTGTAAAGCTTAGCAGCATGCATCACATGTTTAAAAAGAGCCAAAGGGCCAGGGATGTAGCTCAGCAACACTGTGCCTGTCTGGCAAGTGCAAAGTCTTGAGTTCAATCCCCAGTACCACAGAAAACAAAAACAAAACAAAATAAGCCATAAAAAGAACAAATATTCTTGCTTGTTTTCAATACCATTAAATTCATCTGAAATATGTGAATGTCTTTTCCTCTCTTAGCATGAAGTATTTATACTCTATTTTATAGGCAAGAACTTCTCCATGTATTATCTCATTATTCTTCATAACAACCATATAAGTTATTTTTTTATTTTGTAGGTAAAATCTTCAAATTGAAGGCAGCTACCAGTCTGAGCTTACATCATTAAAAACCCCAATCTAAATTTGAGAATGTACCCTTCCCTTTGTATCAGAACTGCTTATTATATAAATTTAAAACTTCTTGATGTTGTAAGAGATACAAAGATTCCCTTACTATTAAATTATAATACATGTATAGATTTACTGAGTGTATAAATATTTTATGCTCAACATATAATAGAGAGATAAACACACATCTATAAAACAAAGTGCAACCATACAACTCAATAAACTTTCACATACTTTACAAGCAGCATACACACTTAGATAAAGAGTAGTAATAATGCCACAGAATATTTTGTGCCCTATTGAAATCCTTAAGGATAAAGTACAGTTGTCTTCTTCATGTTTTTGTTTTTCCTACATTTTCATTTTTATTGACATAAAATGTCTACTTTCTTTTCACTGGCACAAAATATTGGACACTTGCAGTTTAAAGGAGGAGAGATTTATTTTGGCTCTCATTTCAGTGGGTTTAGTCCATCATTGCTGTTCTCAAAGCAAAAATGGTGTGTTAGAAGGTCTGAGCAAAGGAAAGCAGCTCACATCATGGTGGCCTGGAAGTAGAGAGAGAAGGGAAGAGTCAGTGACAAAAATACACCATTCCAGGTCACATTCCCTGAGTCCTGTTCCCTTCAAACAAATCCAACCTCTGAATACAATAGTCAGCTCTGAACTCATCAATGGATGAATCTACCAATGAATATAATGGCCCTAGTCACCTTCCAAAATTCATAGCTCTAAACATGAGAACATTTTAGAATTAAATTATAACACTATTAATTGCACATGTTTTTTTAGTATAATGTTATGTTAATATATTGTGCAATGATTAATATAATTAAGATAGTCATCACATGAACATTTACCATTTCTAGTTAATAAAAAAATTTATACTGCACACTAGGATTAGTATACTTATCTGAATTTTGGTATGCCAGATTGGCTGTACCTGCTTCCCATTTATATAAATGGAGGCAAACAGTATGTGTATCTTTTGCATAATTTTACCCAGTATAATTCTTAGGAAATATATCAATATTATATATAGTTTCTTATGGCTATAGACTATTTCACCATTTAAATATATAATCATTTAAATATTTAAGCACTGACTGTCTTTTGGAAAGCTTTATGTTTGAAATCTAATCAACTATTATTAGATTTTTGATAATGCTGTTGTCAAAATTCTTGTCTATTGGAAAACATATATGGGAATTTTTATCTAGTGTATGACTAATAGAATTGCTGGATCATAAAAGTAAAACTTTTCTTCAGAGACTACTTTACTCTTTTTTTGGCATCTTTCATTTTCCTAATTGTTTTAGGGATGGGCTACCATATAATTAAGAATGATGGGAAACATGTTTGATTTAGGGGATATGGAAATCAATTAACTTTTAAGAACCCTAGGTAGGATTATAATATCTCTTTTTGCTATTTCTTGTGTATCAGTCTCTTAGAACAATGAGATTTCTTCTTCCCCAAACCCTCCACTTATATCAGTTTAGTTGGCTTCCACACATAGGTCGTTATTTTTTGTTCTGGATTTTTGAAAGAATATTGTTCTAAAGAACTGTACAACCTTCTGAAGAATCATATAATTCAGATCCAACATCTTGGTATTAATCATCCGCTGTCCCTTGGATACAGTTGAATGTCAGCTCTTCAAGTGTAGGAAACTTGGCCCCTGTGGTGATAAGTCAGAAGTAGTGGAACCTTCATGAGTTGGGATGTGGTGAGTAGGTCCTTGCAGGCACCACTTTTGGAAGGGATTAATGCTGCTGACTGGGAATTTTTAACTCTGGTGAAACAAGATTGATAGTAGAGAGAGCAGTTTGTTCCAAGAGTCTGGTAACTTCCCTGAATTCCTATTTTTCACGTTTTGCTCCTTACTCATACTTGCTGTGTGATGGCAGCACAATATAGCGATATGGCATGAGATCTTCACCAGATGTAGTTGTCCTCTCTGGCCACCGCAAAATGATAAAAACAAACCTTTTGTATGTTTTAGTACCAGAGTTCAGGTTTTTATTATTATAAAACAAAATGGAGTAAAGCATTACAGAATTTTCTTCTTTTTATACTAGTAAGATATTTTGTTCTTTCCAATTGTAGAGCATCTACCTTTCTATAGATAGATAGTTTTATAGTATGTTTATGTATGCGTGAACATATTTCGAGATGAAATATCATTATACTGGTGAAGGTGACCTTGAACTTGAGGGCAAAAGGAAATCCTTCTGTCTCAATATCCCAATAAGGTGGTACTAATGACAAATATTATGATGCCTGATTGTATAGTGAGTTTAAACACCTGAATTCTTAATTAAGTTAGGGATTACAATAATTCTTTAGCTTAATCTTAGCTGAACTGTTAGATGATGTAATCTTAACCAAACTGTTAGACCTACACAGACTGGGAAACAGAGAATTTCTATTAATATTTTAGACATGAATATCTAGATAAGGTATCATTTTTAAGATAGGTATTATCAAATTATTCACCCTGGTTAATTTGGAAGTCTGAGATGAGTCAAGCAACTTAAATGACAAGCAATTTGCATCATACTACTTGTTCCCTGGATAAACACCCACGGACTGAAGCTTCTGATAAGTATGGAACAAAATAAGCTTTCTCTCTTTTGAATTGTGAGAACTGGGCATTGTATCCAGCACCTGGAAAACTAATATAGGAAACTGGCACCAGAGAAAAGATCATAGCTATTACTGTACTTGAATATGCACTTTAACAGCTTATGGAACTAAGTTAAAGGTCCCATTTGACCCTGCTGTTCCCTGCTGGGGATGTATACAAAAGAATTACAAGATTCATATCACAGGGACATATGTGTACCCATGTTTATGGTAGCTCAGTTTGTGATAGCTAAATCTTGGAAACAACACAAAGGCCCATCAAGTCTAGACTGGAAAAAGAAGATGTGTTTTTTTAATAAAATGGAGTATTACTCTACCATATAAAATGATGAGGTTGAGTCATTTATACTCAAATGAATGTACCTTCAGGACATACTCATAAGTGAAATAAAGGTCACAGATGCATAAATATTGTATCTTTTCTCTGATATGAAAAACTAAAGTTGTAAATAAGTTCTAGAATGATTGATTTTGTGAAATAGTAAATATTCAAAGGGAAATGGAGTTTAGGGATAAATAATGAAGGTAAAGAAAACAATTGATGATAAAACAGGAAACAAAGCTTATGTATATAGGGGCAGGGGGTTATAGGATGGGTACAGGAAGGGAAAAAATGAGAATAAGTAATGTCATATACTGGTACAAGTTCTCAATGTTGAGCATAATTGTGATGTATATATATAATGTACCAATAAATAAAATAAATCAACAAATAAAAATAAAAAGAACCCAAATTCTTTGCTTAAGTACAATGGAAAAGATGAGTTGAAGACATCTCAGGAATTGTGCAAATTCCACCCATTATAAGTTCAAGAGTGGGAAAAAAAGAGTGGAAAAAAGTAAACCCTTTTAAAGATTTTATTTTGAAAAAAACCCCAGATGTCTGACTTATTCAGGGCTACAAAGGAATGGGAAAAATGAAAATAAAATTGGAAAAAATGAGGTAATGTATATTTTGTCTCAGCAATAAATGATAAGACACTGAACAACTTAGCTACTTAGTGATATCCTATCTTAAAATAAAAAGTAAAACTATGGCTGAGAATGTATCTCAGTCAGAAGACTCTACATGTTTAACCCTTAGTACCCTAACAAATAAATACATATGTAAATAAATAAAAAGATGAAATGTTAGAAAAAAGTCATATATTATCCAGTTGCTGCAATGACTAAATGTTATTGAAATAATGATTTGACTTGATTGGAATACTGATGATATAATTTGATAAATAATATTGTCTTGGATAAGTACTAATTTAGAGAACGAAGACATAATGGTGTGTGGGTGTGTGTGTGGGGGGGGGTCTCTTGCTTTGTAGTTTAGGCTAGCTCTGAGCTTACTATGTAGCCCAGGAGAGCCTCAAACTCACAGCAACCCTCTTGTCTCTGCCTCCCAAGTAGTGTAGAGATTATAGGTCTGAGCCACCATGCCCAGCTTTGTGGTGTGTGGTACTCACCCACTTTGCTGGTGGGTGAATCACCATGCCCGGTATTGTGTATGTAGTTACAGGGGATCAAACTTGGGACATTGCACTTGTGAGGCAGACCCTGAACTACTAAACTAAATCCCCTGCTCCCAAGAAATAATAGAATATTATCTAGGTGTCAAATAATTAACATTTACTAAAAGGAAAAAATGAAATTATCTGAGTAAAAGGCTACAATATGATTTTGTAAATTTGGTAGAAAACATTATGACTGTATGTATGTGTGTATGTATATCACGTGTGTGTCTACACATCCATCCTCTTATAGAAAATATCCAGAAATATATTATTATTATTATTTATTTTTGAGACAGGGTCTTGCTTTGTAATTTAAGCTAGCTCTGAGCTCACTATGTAATCCAGGGAAGCCATGAACTCAGCAATCCTCCTGCCTCTGCCTTCCAAGTGCTGGGATTACAGGCTTGAGCCACTAAGCCTGACATTTGTGGTATGAGGTACTGTGTGTGACCATGCCCAGTATTGTTGCATGTTGTTACCTGGGATGGAACCAGGGATCTTGTGCTTGCTAGGCAGCCGCTGGAACCACTGAGCTAAATCTCTGGCCCCATCAGAAATATATTATTGGTAGTAATTAGAGGTGGTAAAATTTAAGGGTTTTATTTTTATTGCTTTTAACAATGTTGCTTGTCTTTATTTTTAACATTACTATAGTATACAAATTCTGATTATTAGTAAAAAGATTTATTTTAAAATTAAATACATAAGCAAATAGCTAAACATTCAGCAAACTGTCTCATGGGTAATTAACATAAATAGATAATCTAATAATAGCCATAGCGATTAAAAACATTAATTAGCATTGATCAAATGTGCCAAGAACTGTAATAAGTATAATAGATACATATGTCAAATCAATCCCTAGGAAGGAAGTACTGATTTTGTGCATATTTTATAAACAAGGAAACTACAAATCATAGGGGTTTGCTAACCTCATAGGAAATTATGTGCTTGATATTTAAATCTAGATCTGTCTGAATGTAAATAATTCTCAATTATCATATATAGTATGTTTTATCTTCATCCTATTAGCAATATCATCATTGTCTCACTGGAATTTCCAATAATAGTTTTTCAACTATACTAAAAATATGTTATTTCAACATTATCAGAGTATCTGTTATATTAACCAACTGCTACATTGTTGAATATATGAATTTGGAAAATTTGGAAAAATTTACAATGGCATGGGTCACTTTACATTCACAGAGCTTACAACATAAGCAGGCTGTTAACACTGTAGAGAAAAATTGAATGCATTCTTTAAGTCAATTTTAGGCAGATGTATAAACAAATTGAGATCATTGTGTTGTAATGTATGAGTATTCAAATAAACTAGGATAGAACATTTAACAGCATTTCATATAGAGTTTATATAAATACCGATATATACTTATTGAAGAATATTTAAAATGTACTAGTTTAGATAAAAATTTACTAGAGTTAAGAGAGGATAAGAAAGTATAAATGGAATCTTAATTAAATATCTTCATAAATATATATTAAATATCCATAAGAGGATTTCACATATTCCCTTTTGGTTGAAAGAATTGTTCCAAGAGACATGATTTTTCTGATTCACATATATTTCATGTATATGCCTAATGTCACTTTAAGATTCACTGAAATTTATGCTACAATTAAACTTAACAAAATAGAAGTATGTAGAAATAGCGAAATGTAAAAAGCTAAGCAAATAAACAATTCATGTTTAATTCTTTTCTTTAAAGTAACACCAAACCATCAGATTTTCACAATGATATAAGGGGATGCTATTGGTGTCATTGATATTTTTGATGTCAAGACAGTTTAGACATAACAAAGAACAAAGTGTATTTAAAGAGTGGTAGGACAACTTAAAGATGGACTGGAATTTTTTAATTGAACTCTTTATTGGTATATTTTATATACAGCTCACAATCATATTCAACATTGGGGAATTTGTACCAGTATATGATACGAGTTAATTCTCATTTTTACCCATATCCCTACCCACCCCACAACTCCCACCCACTATAAACACGTGCTTCCTTTTTCTTTTCAGATCATATTTATTCTTTCCCCTCATTACTTTCCCCTACCACACTCTTTGAATATTTCCTATTACACAAAATGTATCACACATTCTAGAACTCATTTACATCTACAGGTTCTCATACCAGAGGAAAGATATAGTATTTACATATCTATGATTATTTATTTAACAGGAATTTTTAGGAAAAAAGAAAAAAATAATGCCTTTTGAAATGTTTCAACCCCATTTACGACCATTGGGACTTGAAATATAGAGTTTTTTGGTTTGTTCGTTTCGTTGAGGCTCTAGGGTTTGAATCCTGAAAGCTGTGCCTCCCAGGCAGGTACTGTACCAGAGGGCGACATCTGCAGTTTTGCAAGTTATTAACTGCGTGGAGAAGAAGGAAAAGAGAAAGCCATTTATACTTATGGTACAGTTCATTTTCATGTTTTAATCTCTTTTTAATGCCATCTTAAAGAAAATATTCACTCCAATTAAATATGAAAAAAGGCAGATTCAAATATTTCCCATTAGAGTTTTGAAAAATATACCGTGAATTGACCGGTTATAGGAATTTTCTAAAAGAACAAGGAAAATTCTGACAAAGAAAATTACAGACTCTTTCGAATTTTGTGCCATCAGTTGAGCCAAGATAATCGGAAAGAGGAAGATGCTAGAGTTTTGTTTTTAGTGAACCAAACATTGTTTCTCTCTCACAGAATGTTAATTCAGCAATGAAAGTTTTAATATAGTAGTACAAGAACTACTGGGTATTTAAGAGCTAACGTTATCTGAAACCATGCCCCTGCCTTAGGACTGAGTAGAAGAGAGAGTTAATATGCTCATGTCTTCCCTGTAGATAACACTCCAGAAGGTAATCACACCCTCAGCTCTCCCCCATGGGAAAGCTACAGATCATCTCTACTGGATTTGGATTTGGCCTTCCAGGCTGTATAAACTTAAAAATAATAAATGGAAAGGTATTTCTTAGGCTGTAGGAAATCATGTTTAGAATAAAGCTGACTGAATGCAGCTCATTTCCTTCGGAAGATCCCCTTAATAGAGTTTCTTCTTCCATAATCATCAACCTGTCAATTTGATGAATAAATTCAGTTCTACAGTTTTCATTACATCACAGAGATATTCTGCGACAAAGCATGAATAATGAGTGTAGAAGCGAAATGCAGACTCTGGAGGCAGAGTTCAGGACGTGGGTTGACCAGTTTCCTGGTTGTAGGATCTTAGAAAATTCTTTAGTTTCTCGCTCTTGCCTCATATATAAATGTGTGATGAAGTAGTATCAATTTCATAAAGTTAATTAATAAATTAGTTTAAAAGCACTTAGGAAAGCAAATGCTAACTAGTATGCATTCTCAAAACACTGGATATTAATTTTCACATTCAAATTCACTGATACATATCAGATGAATGTGTTTATAAATGGATTAGACTAACTAGATGTGTATTTTTTTACTAGCTTTAAAGTACGTAAATTGAGAAAGCATGCTCAAATTAGAAAATTGTTATATATTGCTTATAGAGTTTATTACTCATATCCAAAAGTTGTTTTTTAAGTATATAAAAAATAAAAAGTCACTCTCTAGGCAGTTTATTTGAAAATATTTTCTCTTATTTAGAATAGTTGTCAATGAACAGTAGTGAAATACTTCTATGGTAATAATAAACTGTCACTGTAGTATTTCCAGTGAGTCACTCTTAACCTGTGGAATGATATAAGCTCTTATTCAAAAATAAAAATTTTATTAGTTAAAGGCAGAGGACTTGCTGAAAATATAACCCATAAGAAAACATGTTTACACACATGGTACTGGATCTGTGGATTTTCTTGCTCTATCTGAATCATTAATCTATAGACAGAAGCATGTCACTGTGATAAATTATTATGAAATATTATTTAGTGAAAATCTCTTCATTTAACAGTTTATCTGTACATGAAATTTGTTAGCTTCTTAGTTTTATACGTTAGGAAAACCTTGCATATTGTCTCAGAGTGATTCTAGTATATCAGATAAATTATTCCAGTTGAATCACTGAAAATAAATGTTCGGTGTGTAGTTCAGTTATATACACAAGGAATATGAAGTATAGAACTAGGGGACTATCAGTGAGCTTGATTAATGTAGACAGCAATTCATACCAGATATTTCTAAATGAAAGACTTGCCCGTGAATTACTGAAACTATTCCTTTCAATGTTTATACCCATTTGCCTCCAGTTAGATCCCGGTTTACATCAATTATGCTGAATGGAATGGTGTAGATATAGCCAGTCCCCCCAAACTGCAAACTAGACAATGACTAGTATAATCAAACTGTCCTACACCAAGCACTTACAGCGGGTCATTGCCTAGTGTTCTAGTCTGAAATAAAAAGTTATAGAAGCCAGAAACAATTACACTCTTGTCTTCAACTTGTGAAAGAGAACATGAGAGAAAATATTTTAAAACTGATAGTCACTATAGGGAACCAGGATATCTGGAAGACATGGAGGCTGACCCTCAGAATAAGAGCTAAGATTTTATGTGGTTTCTCCTGGTTCACAGGAAGAGAGTGCTAAAATATTATGTCCATTGTTCTGAAGCTATATATAGCAGATTTCTACACTTCAGCCAGAAGGCTCTTTTGCTGCTAGTGCAGGAAGGATTCTGCTGTATGAATATTGGGAAAACCTTCTTGATGAAAAATTTGAAAGCATACACAGACACACCACACACACACACACACAAACACACAACAAAAAATTAAAAGAAATCTGTGAATATATAAAGCTGATGATCAATAATTCCTCCCTGAGGAAAATAATATCCAGTATAAAAACATTCTTTTTTTCTTTGCTGGATTTCATCAAAGAGTTTTTCTAAAACCATTATATCTGGAGTCCAGAATTGTTTATATATTTGGAAATCCCTACCTTCAAGCAGACAACTAAGAGTGATTCTATTATCTTGTCACTCTGTCCAAATTCAATGAGACTTTGAGAAAAAAAAATAATCTGAGTCTTTGCAACATAGGGCAACTACACTTAGCTTTGACTTTGGGGCTGTGAATGAAGACTTCCTATGTAATAGGGTAATCCATTGTGTGTGTGTGTGTGTGTGTGTGTGCGCGCGCGCGTGCACATATGTGCATGTGCATGTGTGTGTGTGTGTCTATGCAAGTTGGGGATCGAACTCAGGACCTTGTGCTTGCAAGGCCAACACTAGAAACCCTTTACCATCTTTGAAGATGATGTGAAAACAAGGTCTACACCCACTGTCATGGTCACATTATATATTTGGTGAAGCTGGACCAGAATGATGAAATTGAACTAAGCCTACAAGAGACAATCAGAAGAAAGCAAAGAGAATGCGTTGCTAAGAGACTTCTGGGTCACCTGAAGTTGGCTCTTTCTTGTGTTTAGCTGAAATAAATACAAGTCTGTAACGTGCTAAACACCTACCAACTCAATTATCAAGCTGCCTGAACTCAAGCAGATGGAGAGGAAGGTTTATTTAATTCATGAGACGCAATCCTAATGGCTCATAATGGTGAGATGCTGGCAGTGAACTCTGAAGACTCCTGCAGTTCCTACGTGTGATTAGCTAAGGAGCTTTGGCATAGAAAAGCAAGAGAGACAGTGCTACATAATGTACTTATATATTTATTTATTTAGCTTTTTAATGGTTGATTTATTTATTTAGGTGGGGTTTTTTTGTTTTGTTTTATTTTGTTGACAGGGTTCCCTTTGTACTTCAGGCTGGCCCTGAGGTCACTCTGTATCCCAGGCAAGCCTTGAATTCAGCAATCTTCCTGCCTCTGCTTCCCAAGGACTGGGATTACAGGAGTAAGCCACCATGCCCAGCTTTATTTAGTTTCTTAATGTACCCAAATTTATGGCAAAGATATAAGGTATCTTAAGAAAAAATGAAATGATAAAAAACCAACTGGGAAAGAAAAAATAATTGATTGATTATGTTACAGATGCACTGTAAGAACTAATGTGCTATGATGCTGGGATATTGATGTTGGTATGACTTTGCTTTCTGTACTTAACTTGGCTTTCAAAAAAATTCAAGAGAAAGACTAAGAAACAGAAACACTCATTTAAAGGAGACTGAAAAGCATGTCAAGAGTGTCTACTAAAGCAGTGCAAAGGGGCATGAAAAATTAGACAAAAGAAATCCATTCTACCAAACATCTAGTCAATGAATTTTTTAATCAGTCTATAAGAGATACTAAAGATATAATATGCTCTGTTTACTCTAATTATATTGTATTTTATATAAATTGATGATTGTGTAAAGTATATACCAAACATGGTAAGACTCAACTCCAAACTCTGATGACTATATTTTTGTTATGGATGGACTTTTTAAAAAATCTCTGCTTGTACCTGTCTAAAATAGACTGTATTCAAGTACACACACCTGAGTCCTTGTGGTGTAACACATTTGCTATCTTATATAGATGACTAAGGTTTTAACAAAGTCTATTCATTCAGGATGGCCTAGAAGAGTATTATCTTCCAATATTATTTTCTCTGTTCCATTATCTTCATTCTGCATTCAACTCTTGGTAAGCCTCAGAAGTCTAGCCCTACACCTAATAAAGCTCAGCTTTCAGTCTAATTTTCTTGAACTGCCTGGAAGCCTGTTCTCTGTGGGTTTAGTTTGGTGGAATCGTTATGCCCTGCCTGTGTTCTACCTCCCTCTGCAACATATAGGAAACTGCTCCAATGCCCAAAGCTGAGACAGAAATGGAAACCGTGGCTTTTCCCTCAGAAATTGCTATTATATGCTGCTTGCTGCTCAGTGCCTCAAAACAGTTCACTGAAATAGTTTTGAAGAGTTCTACATACTAGATACGTACTGGAGTTCTACATGCTGTGCTGGATGGCAGCTTTATTATATTATTACAATTGATATGCATCAATGAATTAAACAGGGCCTTTGCATTGATCAATGATAATATCATGTCATTTTTTAAAAGTATGAGTTCTTCAGTTGGTTCCTGTGAGGCCATTTTTAAAAACAGCTCATGAACAGAAACACTGGGGGTACTTCTTGGTTTGCTAATGAACATAAAAAGTAAGGTCAAATCTGAGGACATAGAGCTCTTTTATGAAACATTTGGTAAATTTTTCCTGAGGGACACTGAAGCACTTGTTGTATAAAAGCAAATACTTGTATTCATCCATTAACCTGAGCAAAATACACACAAAGTAGTAGTTTTACATGGTTTAAAATATTTTCAGCTATGCTCTGGATTCAGGTCCTAAATTTCCTAATGTTTTGGATAGGGACACTATCCACTAATTAGAAACAGCCTAACTTCTCATAAATATTAAAATAAGTAAATAATATGCAATTGATTTATACAATAGAAGATTGTAGAAATTAAAAATAAGCTACTACTGGGTGGAACAACATAAACTCTGTGAAAAAACACTAAGCAAAAACATCCAACACAAAGAATGTATCACACATGGTTCTGCTTCAGTCATTCTATAATATTAGAAATCTGGCTAGTACAGGAGTCATTTTTAGGCAAGAAGATGAAAGTACAGGATAGGAAGGTATTGAGGGGATCTGAGGACACTGATAACATTTTACTTCTTAATCTAGGCAGTTCTTTAATGGCTTACTCTATGTTAATTCTATAGTCATGCACTTATGATTAATGACCTTTATATGTACATGACACGAGACAAAGAAGACAACATGCAATGTTTAGAAATTAAGTACACAGGTTTAACTTATGAAGTTTCTTTCCTTAAATTGCTTAAAAAATGTGATCAATGGAATTTTCTCTTATGAGGCTCAGACAAAAGTCTGCTGTTGGGGCCAGAGATTTAGCTCAGTGGTTCCAGCACCTGCCTCACAAGAGCAAGGTACTGAGTCTGATTCCCAGTCACCACATACAATGCTGGGTGTGGTGGCTCACGCCTGTAATCCCAGTACTCCTGAGGCAGAGACAGGAGGATTGCTGAGTTCGAGGCTTGCCTGAGCTATACAGTGAGCTCAGGGCCAGCCTGAACTACAAAGTGAGACCCTGTCTCAAAAAAAAAAAAAAAAAAGTCTGCTGTTGATGCACGTTTAAGTCCTGTTCATTATTTTCCATGTTTGAACAGTCCTTTATTTTTTAAAGCCTAAGATGATTGTGATGCTGAAATTTCTAATAGATTTTTTTATTTTTAAATGCCAAGAAGCAAGTTTCTTTTCTAATACCAGTGTTTTCAAGTGGTAACAGTAATAATATCAAGCGCGAAGTTCTCAAGGTATAAAGCAAGATGTAAAAATATTTCATATTTTCTTCCCGTGGGCAAGTTTCACCTTTTAAAATTACCATGTGACAATATAATAGGACAAGGCTACTTTGCAAGTACCAACTGATGGTGCTCACTTTAAGCAAAAGAAATGTTGCAGCAAACAAATGACCTTAACCTGCCAAGGAAGGACTTTGCGAGGCCGTTGACACACTAGAGCAACTGAGGATACTCTTTCCGGCTCTGAGCGCTCCTTGTATTGAACCAAGTTATCTAGAATAGAATAAATGAGCACAGACTCCTCTGATGTTCCCAAGTGATTTATCACAGGAAAGAAATTTCAATTTGATAAATCTTTACCTATCACTCAAAGGGGCTGCTTTCTCTGTAGATGACATTCCATTATGCTCTTGAACAACAAATCATCTCTAGTCAGGGTGATGCCAAATTATGGCTCTCTTTCAATATTTGGCCTCTCATTGAAAAAAAAAAGTGTTTCAGGTAGAGAATTTGGTATTTTATGGAAAAAACCATGGTTGATCTTGGGACAGACTGAAGCCACTATACATTTACTCAAAACTATAATACTTGCAATAAATGAGATTTACCTCATCTTCATTTCATCTGTTTAACCATGATTACTATAAAAAGAAGCTCCTACAAGTACTGAGTTACTAAAAGATTGAATTAGATTTATGGACTCATGTGCATGCAGACAGGTCTGGGAAAATTGGATAAATAGTTGTTGTACAGACAACAAAGCATTGGTTAGGGGGGAACAAAGCTACCAGTCGTGAGTAAATCTGCATTATACCACGAAGGGAGCTGTGAACCCATCTGAAAACCCGCCACTCTGAGTGCCAGAGAACAGTAGCTTCTACTTCTCGCTGGCTTCCAAATCACACAGGACTTCCTCTTGTTAGAAAATTTTAAGCGAGGCAATATGGCAAAAAGGAGTCTGAGAACATGGTTTCCAGCATTGGAATGGGTGATACTTAATTTTATGTGCTCATTTGAATGGGCTAAGAGGTGGCCAGGCAGTTAAATATTATCTAAGTGTTCTGTGAGGATAGTTCCAGAAGAGATTAATAGTTTAATCAGTATTCTGAGTCCAGAAAATTGCTCACATCCATGTGGGCGGGCTCCATCCAATCCTTTTAGGGCCTCAGTAGAACAAGACAGCAGAGGATTTCCTTCCCAGAAATAAAACAATGCCTATGAAAATAACAGCCTCCCTCTGCCTCCCTTCCCTCTCCAGCTCATTACTTCCCATTTCCCTCAGAGCCAGTTTCTGAGCCTTTGAACATGGACTGTGGTCAGCATCACTTGTTCTCCAGCCCATGAGTCTGGGCTGGAAAGCACATTACATGGTTTTCTGGGCCTCAAGCTTCCAAGTGGCAGTTCATAAGCTATTTCAGGCTCCATTGTGGCATTCACCAGTCTTTCATAATGGCTCTTTTTCTTCATGGCTTTGCATCTCCGGCTAATCCTGAGTAGCACAAGAGAGGCTGACAGTGATGATGCTAAATGTGTAGCATTTACTCTGGCATGTTATCCTCAGTTAATTCAGCATCTTCAGCTCACAGTGTACAAACTGTGAGCTAAGTAAATCTTTCCTCCCTTAACTTGTGGGTGTTGGGTATTTTGTCTCAGCAACGAGAGAACCGAGACAGA
The DNA here is from genome assembly GCA_004025085.1 of Thryonomys swinderianus. Taxonomy (NCBI): domain Eukaryota; kingdom Metazoa; phylum Chordata; class Mammalia; order Rodentia; family Thryonomyidae; genus Thryonomys; species Thryonomys swinderianus. The sequence goes on from PVIC010023731.1 coordinate 26,294, forward strand.
GGGTACTCATTTCATGGCTGGGCTGCATCTGGAGAGCTCATTGTTCTTCTGCCAGAGTTCCACTTCTGCCTCGGCATGCCGTGGCCTAGACACTGAGCTCTGAGGCGAATCATGATTAACAGACGTGTGAGTGTCTCATTGAGAAAGGAAGAAAAAGAACTGCTAAATACATGTAAATATGTACCAATAAAATGAACCAAACAAAAACAAAGATTCACAAACTCCGAAAGTCCTTGTACCTGAACTGCTCTCATGATTCAGATTTATAATTTAATTCACTTCTCCTTTTTTTTTTTTTTTTTTTTTTTTTTTTTT
>PVIC010023732.1:0-26575 GCA_004025085.1 Thryonomys swinderianus
AAAAAAAAAAAAAAAAAGATTCCACCTGGTTGAAATGGAAAAGTTATTCCAAAGGTGTGACACAGTTACTCACTCAACATTCCTTCAAAGGCAAAAGCACAGCTGTCCATGCACGTGTGATCACACCCACCTGCACACACATTGCCCTCGTGCTGCTTTAGAGTACTAAGGGCAATTTGAGCCATCTGTAATGAAAGAAGCCCTAGAAAATTATCAGCTACACTAGCAGAACTGCAGTAAAGAGAATGCTTGTCAAGAAAACATTACTAAGATGTAAGTTAGAGATGAATGTTGGTTAGTACCCTATCTCTACCCTTGAGCGCACAAATCCCATGACACCTGTTAGCTCCAGTCTAAAGGAGTTGCCGTTAAAGTGGAATTCACAAATAACCCTGCGGGAAGACTATGATCCCATATATAACCTGCTTAACTGTGTGTGGTATAAAGCAATGACTTTACGATGTTTAGTGCCCTGCTCCTCTCTTCCTTTTGCAAATTTCTTGATCTGATGAATCTCCCGAATTTGGCTTTGCCCTTATTGGTTCACTTATTTAAATTTTCTTGCTAAATATCAAGAGGCTCTTACATTCTTTTACCCTTAATTGAAAAAAAAATAGAGGAGACTCTCCTACACTTCTGTCTCCATGGAATCACCTACTTGTTAATCAGTATTTCTGTGACTCTGTTGGTTGTATAGATGCACCCACGGGAAATAAAATCATGGGCCGAAGACAAGGGCTGCTGGAGCTCCAGCCTCACTCCAGTGTCGCGTAGGACACCAGCCTCTATCTGAGGCTATAAACAAAGTCATAAGACAGGCACCTTTGTCTGCTTCACACCCATCCCCTGAAACGCGGGACCTTCATAGGGGTGCAAAACACGTTCACAGGCAGTTCCTCCTGGACACGAGTCCCCGGTGCTACCTGATTGTGGCAGCTGCTGTTTTCAGCAGGGCTCTTCAGCCAGCCTGCATTAATTACACTTCTGCAGCCGAGCAGAGTTTTCTAGCGGCCCAGGCTCTGGAAGGCATCGCAAGTTCTGGCACATTTTCCACCTTCCTGGTCTCCTCCTACTCCTTTCTCCCTCTCCCCACCCCACACAGGCCCTGCGTTGATTGACTGACATCACCCTATTCTGTACTAGAGAAGCAATCAGGAGATCCCTTCCCACGCAGGGCTGCGCTCTCCGCCCTTCCACCGGGCTGCTGCCTCTGACATTTCCTGCAAGCCCAGACGGGACCTGTTTGCAACCTCCACATCCTCCTGGTGGTTTGGGACTCAGGGCCTGGGCAGCCGGGCTCCTCTGAGTCCTGACACTGCCTCGTCAACACTAGCCGGCTGATTTTCTTTAGCACTCATCTGCCGAGCCCAAACTTCCCCCATTGGCTGCCTCTCCCTGTCTGAATGCCCTCCTCCCACCGTGGGCAGGAAGAGCTCCCCAAAGAGCCCAGAGCATCCTGCAGCTTGCCCCTTGCAGCCTTCTGGTTAAAGGATGCTGGATCAGCTTCACAGCTTTTGGTTCACAAAAAGAATGTGGTTCACCACTGTCTTGGTCCAAACCCATCAAAAGGCACACCATGCAGCCTGTGGCTGCCAGCCTCCACTTGATTTTTCAGACCTCCTTTCCTCTTTTCTGCCAGGGTATGATGGGGGTTCAAGGATCTGAGGGAGTTGGTGTGTATTTCATTTGAACTTTACGCCCCCCCCCCTTCTAAGCCAAGTTCTTCCTCTGCTGTCTAGAAGGAAAAGAATTCCTTTCTTGCTGTCTCTCTCGCCTCCACGGATGTTACCTCCCTACTTTTCAGGTGGCTGTGTACTGAGACTGTGGCAGATGCCCACCAAAGCTCAACTGGCTCCTGCATGTAGACTAATTAGGAAGCACAGAGAACGACAGAGAAGGCAATTTATGGATCAGTGTATCTGAGAGATAACACAAGTCCACACGTCAGGGCAGACCCCTCCACATTTCCTCTCTGCATTACACACATGAAGTGTAGTCATGTATGTACAGTATGTGTGAGCTTTGTGGGTGAGCGTGCATGGTTGTACACATCTGTATCCATCCTACCATGTTTTTTGATTTAATATTTTATGAATCTTAAAGACAGAATTGCTTTAAGCCAGGAGTTCCACCTCTAGAATGGACAGTTACTCAAATATTCATCACAATGACCTTTATATTAGACCCAAATTAAAGTCAGTTTGGATTTCTCTAAATATAAGATGTGAGCTATGTAAATTATGACATAACTATGCAATATAATATTATGAAAACAACAAAAATGGTAATATAAATTATACTTAGATTACTGTACAAACACGAGCCTTTGGAGCAATGCTAACAAGAATACCAGAAGTAGTGTATATATTAAAGTAAGTGTGTGCATTAACTATTGAAAGAATATCTAAACTATGAATAATGTGTATGTTTAGGTGGATGTTTTGTGAAACATATATATGCCAGAAGTCTGTCAGATTATGCTAGTAATTTTACAATCAATATATGTTTGTGGAAAAAATTGATAGAGGAAAATATACTAGAGATCATTTTCCGTATCATTGTTTCTCTCAAAAATAAAAATGAAAGGCAAGATAGTACAATGCATTTTATTATTTACCTATATCAACTGTTTTATACTGGGGTTGGAGTAGGGAGTGTGGCTTAGAGACAGGAAATAGCTGACTAATTTAGGGACAAGCTTGGAATAGAATCCTGATCCTCTGTTTCAGAAGTCTAAACCTTATATTCTTCTCTAATTGTTATAAAGCCACAAGTCTCTCCAATATTCTTTGAAAACAGTGAGTAATGCATGTGTGAGTGTGTGTGTGTGTGTGTGTGTAAAACACATGTACATGCACTATCTCACAGTATTATTTTTCAAAGGGCAGTTGAGATAGTCTTATACATGGTCTATTAGACTTTTCCACATCGTCTTTGGGTAGCCTTTGAATCTGGGAAACACTTTCTACTCTAACTTCAAGGGTGTTTTGTTTTGTTTTGTTGTTATTTGTTTCTTTTTGCTGGTTGTTCTCATACTGTGGTCCTTATTGGCAGCAAAGGCAAATGCACTTCTCCAGCCTCATCCAAGAACAGTGGAATCTAAAACTCTAATACCCTCTCCAGCTGGGATTTAGGAAGTCCTCCACGGGACTCTGGTGCCCAGGGGACTATGGTTCCTTTTGTTTCACATAAACAGCACCAGACTCACAGCAGGAAGAATTGGAAGACAAGAAACAAGAGCACAACTAAAGCGGCCTTTTCATCCCATTACTTTCTTTCTTCAGGTCGCCTTTCCTTTTCAAATTAATGTAGAAAATCATTAAAATTCTGGGTTCCAAAGTTGAGCATGGTGGTATATACCTACAGTTCCAGCCTTGGGGAAGCTGAGGTAGGAAGATAACAAATTTAAAACTAGCCTGGTCAACTTAGCAACTGCGTGAGAACCTGTCTCTAAATAAATAAATAACAACTAGGGGTACTGCTCAGTGCAAAGGCTCTGGGTTCACCCTCCAGGACCGACTGCAGAAAATAATTTAAAGAAAATATGGATAACAAGGTAAAATTACTGGCCCCTGCATCTTAGCTGTACCATGTATTAACTCCATGACCTTAAGCAAACTATTTAATTCTAATGTTTTACTTCCCACCTGTAAAGTGGGGTAAAAAACACAGTATTTACCTTGTGACATTAATACAGGCACAGAGTGGAGGATGATCTGGTCATGGTACACACAAAAAGACGTACATTGAATGTGTTTATCCTTCCCGTTCCCCTAGCTTCTAGGCTGCCTTTTGAGCCTGTCCCATCCAAAGCAATACATGCTGCAGATGTCCCTGTCCAGACTCACATATACATGTCCTATGTTTAGCTTCCCATATTTTTTAAGTTGGTAAGAATTTCCATGTTGATAATATGTTTTTATGGATTGAATTGTGTTCTCTAAAGACATTTCCAAGTCCTCCCCACCAATACCCTACAAATGTGATTTAATTAGGATAGGACCTTATAGTTTGCTGCTGTTTGGATCTTAAATATTCCTTGAAGGCATGTGGGTCAAAAGCTTAGTTCTCAGCTTGATATTGTTGGAAGACAATGGAAACATTAAAAACTGAGGCTTGGTGAAGTGTCTGCTGGCCCACTGGTGCTATGATCTTAAAGGGGATATTGGACAATCATTTCTGTCTCTGTCTCTTTCTCCTTCTCTTCCTCCCTGTCTCTCTGATCTCTTTCTCTTTCTTTCTCTCTTTCTCTGTCTGTCTGTCTCTCTCTTGCTATGTCTCTGTCTCTCTCATTCATTTCTGGCTATGAAGAGCTTTCTCTGGCACACAGTCCTATATAGACAGGCTTCCTCAGCACAACCCCAGTACAACAGGGCCAATCAGTCAATCAACAAAACTTCTAGAACTGAAGGCCCAAGTAAGCCTTTCATGTACATAAACACACTTGTCTCAAGTATTTATTATAGTCATGAGAAGCTGTCTCACATATGGATATAATCAAACAAAGATAAAGTCATGTAAGATTAGGATAGGACCATTTTCTAATCACTAATGTTCCTCTGATATGAGAACATTTTTGAGAAAAACAAAGAGGAAAGAGACCAGGTAACATGGAGGTAGATACCACAGTGACACTGTATGAGCCACGAAGAATGATTGAAGCCACATAACCACAGAAGCTAGGAACAAGCAGGAAGATCCTTCTTTGGTACATCATAGAGAGAGAGAGCATGGCTATGGAAACAAGTGATTTCAATTTCTGGCCTCAAAAACTGTTACACGACATTGTATGTTGTTCTGAGTTGCTTGGTAGGAAGTTGTTACAGCGACCCTAGGACTTGCATGTATTAATGGTTTGATATATGGACACTGCAGCTAACATACTTCATAGCCCATCTATCCATAAGGCATGCTTCCAGAATATTCAGTAATATAGATAACAGTCAGGAGCCCTACTCTTGAAATCAAAAGCTCCAAGTCCAAATCTCAAATTAGCCTAGGTTCCCACACTTTCTCAACATTATCTTCTAATAATTAAGGTTGCCTGGGGGCTGGAGATTTAGCTCAGTGGTTCTGGTGCACACCTGCCTCACAAGCGCAAGATCCTGAGTTTGATCCCCCGTAACCACATACAATGCTGTGTGTGGTGACTCATGCCCACCAGCAATCAATACCACACACCATGTAATCCCAGCACTCAGGAGGTAGAGGCAGGAGGATTGCTGAGTTAGAGGCTTGCCTGGGCTACATAGTGAGCTCAGGGCCAGCCTGAACTACAAAGCGAGACCCTGTCTCAAAACAAAAAAAAAAAAAATTAAGGTTGCCAGATGGACTACATGACATCTAGTTCACAAGCAGTTTTTTATCATAAATATGTCCCTTCAAATATGTATTGAGGGCATACATTAAAACATTAAGTGTTCACCTATTTATATGAAATCTAACATTAACTGGAATATTGGCATTTTTATTCACGAAAGCTGGGAACACTATTTGTGTGAAGATACAGTTGATTCTATCTAATTTACACTCTTATTACACAAATTGAAGGAAAAATTGTGAATTAAAATATCTCTCACTTTTTAAGAGCTCCATGAATGAATATAATGAAAACTCCACAGAAATGACTTTAAGAAACTCAAGCAGAGAACATGAGTTATTTCCCAGGAAAGGTCTCAGCCCACCATGTAGATATGACTTACATTCAGCTTCCAACACCATGATTTATCTGGTTGAAGAGGGAGATTGGAAGTATCTAGCACTAAGATCAAGGGTAAATCCAATACATATTTACATATAAATGTATGTACATAATATCATATTTTAAAAAAATTTTTAATCTTTATTGGTACATTTGTTTATAAATACATGTGTATATGAGTAAATGCACATTCATACACACAAACACTGGGCGGTAGACTACATAAAGGGCAATTATAAAACCAGTCACAAATGCTAGCAGATAAATATAAGCATACTTTAAGAATAATCTCCTGGGGAAATAAAGTCTTAATTGAAATACTGGTGGAATTTCCAGTGTTTGGATCCTTGGGGAGGCCTCAAATGAAAACCAAAGTATAGTTATTTTGCTTCCAGAGACAACTAAAAAGAAAACTACTTGGCATTCATTGCTAATGCCAAATCAAAATAAAATTATTCAGGAATCCATTAATCTTTAGTGAATAAAAAAATTTGAAATTAAGGCAAAGAAGAAATACTTCTTCCATAAAAGTTTAGCGAGCCACACTAAAAGCCAGAATTCAGTTCCAATTTCTCTGAATTTAATATCTGCGAACCCCTTCAAGAGTTTTTATGGAATAATAAGAAGTAGAAACTACTATCCCCCAGCAGAAGAGGTTAATAGAACAGAAAACATGCACCCATTAGGTCATGTGGAATCACAGCTCATCCCCACAGTGATGGGAGTTTATAGTCAAGCCTGCAGACTGCACCCACTTCACAGCAGAGACCTCTGTTTTTTTGTTTTTTGGGGATTTTTTTTTGTTTTTTTTTCTGCTTTCAAGGAATCAGTATGAATATTCCATGGAATATATATTTTGGGAAACACATCATCGGCATCATCTTGTTCAATCTCCGCTTCACATCTCAGAGTCACTGTGTGTTTCTACTGCTCAAGCACCCTCGACCTCTGCCATGTTACAGTGTGTACTTCTCATTACACTTTCCTAAGCAACAGGTCTTGAAAATGGAGTGCATATAACCCAAGAATATATGTAAATTTATTGGAACATCAAAAAAACAGAGTTTCTGTTCCCACTTAATTCATTTATTTAAACTTTTGAAATATCCATTACATGATTTAGATAATAATATATATAGATTACATACACACACACATTGCACATCAAGTGTAATTAAAAGCAGAAGGACTACCACTCAGAAGAAGAGCCTATGCTGCATTTGTTCATACTTTTCTCCTCCTATGCTTCCCTAGTCCTCCACCACCTTCAGTATAGGGCAGAGTTAGTGAATGTCATCTCTGTTCCCTTTGTCTTCTTATTTCTCTACAAGTAAATCCATTCACTGGACCACATGTTCCCTCAAAGATCACTGCACTATGGTTTTAGGTATTCAGTAAAGGTTTTGTTGGTTAAATGAATGAACAAGTAAGCCCCAGAGCTTGGATGCATAGTCTAATGCATAGTCTAAAACATAGTCTAATGCATAGTCTAATGTGTAATGAATTACACATGAAAGCAATCTGAAGGAGCAAATCACTTCTCTGCTGGTTTGGATTCCTTCTGCCATGCAACATCTGCTAAGCCAAATAGTTTTTTGTTTTTTTTTTTTTTTTTGAGACAGGGTCTCGCTTTTGTAGTTCAGGTTGGCCCTGAGCTCACTATAGTGCCCAGGCAAGCCGCCGCGAACTCAGCAATCCTCCTGTCTCTGCCTCCCGAGTGCTGGGATTACAGGCGTGAGCCACCACGTCTGGCATTAAGCCAAATATCTTTACCATGACTTTGTCCAGTTTGCTTTTCAGAGGACAGAGAGGCAATTCTCCTTTATATCAATTTTTCTCTGCTCTCAGAGCTTAGCATGACAAGGATGCAAGAGATAATCACAGCTAGAAATTATAAGCTATGGGAACATGTAGAAATTGTAATTATTTATTTTGGAAAAGGTAATTAACTGACAGATGCCTTGCCCTAATTATAACACTCTGTCAATTACATGGCCCCATTTATCAAGATCTCCAACTTCTCCAGATCATTTTGCTGTACAAATTAGTATGTGCAGGGATATCTTTTTCCACTCCCTTCAGGAGACTAGTGTCCTTCTCTTCTTGGAAGCTCAGAAATGAAATCTGGTTCCACTACCTAACACCTCTCCCGGAACTTTCCCAAGTATAGAAATCTCTTGAGACATCTCTCAAATTATCCCTATCTGTATAGATATGTATTGTTTTGGGTACACTTTAATTATATTGCATTTATAAATATTAAATGAAAATAACATCCCAGTCATTCAAAATAAGTATTGAAGAAAAGGAAAGGTCAATGGGAAAGACATGCTTTGGAGAAAAGATTTGATATCATAAGTGGATCAAAAGATGGAGGGAGGGAGCAGAAAGGGGCTAAAAGGGGCAAGGAATAAAAAAAGAATTATGATCCATATGTACATGTATCACTTCTCCACAATGAATATAATATTATGTACTGCAAACATGTACTGATATAAAATATTAATAGGAAAAAACAAAGCAAATTCCCAAGGTGTATCCTTTCATACACATTAAAAAAAAAAAAAGATTGACCATTGAGACGAACTCTTGAGTATTACAAAATAAAAAGCACTACTTGTATTGGTTTGAGTCTTGCAGAAAAAGAAAAGTCATTCAAAATTGTTCATTTTTAATTTGCATGTAAGGGAAAGGAAGTGACTTTTCAAAGTCCTTTAATACTCTTTAGTGGTGGGAACACTGGCCAGGCATGAGGACTACCAAGGACAGACAAGAAGCACAGTGATGAGTTATGCATTTGTTTGTGTTTCCTATTGTGCTATGGAATCAAGAGAGGAGGGCCAGTTCTGTCTTGAATTATGACTTTGAAAAAGCATGGAGTTGTGGGTTGGTGAAATCACACCTAGAATACCACAGTCAAGTCAGGGCACCACAGCCCCTGAAAGAAGGCAATGCATACATTGGAGGGAGTTCAGAGGCAAGCAGTGAGAATGATAAAGGGATTGGAAGACAGGACTTATGAGACAAGATTGATGCACCAGACTGCACATCCCTGAGTGTGGCTTGCCAGAGTGATGACTCAGGGCACAACATGATAATACTTGAAAAGCATAAACAACCATGGAGTGGGAGGATGGTTGGAGTTTGGGGTGTTCATAACTTGCAGAGATGAGTCATGAAGGCTTTCATGAGCAGCAAAGGAAGGACAGTCTGAATATCAGCAACAAAAGTGTTCAGAAAGAGCTGAATTAAATTGGGCTTTAAAATAAAACATTATATGGTGATGCGTAGATTATGTGATGTGCTCAGGGAAGAAGGAAAGGCAGCCCTGGAGTATAATTAGAAACCAATGACATGGTTACTATGTCTTCCCTGGATCATACTCTTTGGAGAGAGTACATCTAGCTAAGCAGAGCTTATAAGGATTTCTTCTTGCAATGGTGATACTGGTGCAAAAACTTCCATAAACTACCAAGAATCGAGTATATAAAAACAGTTGACATTTTTATATAACCCTTTCTTGCCAGTATATAAAACAGTCAATATAAACATTTGAGGAAATAGAAGGGTCTGAAGTATCATATTTCATAATATTTTTCAGGGTGTTTGTTTCAGAAAAACATAGGTCTGAATCTCTAATCCTCAGTTTCTTCTAAAAGCAAGTACCTACATTGAGAGAATTTTTTTAATAGCAAAACATTTATTGGTACATTTTAGACATATATCATGATAACACTCATCAGAGGCAATCTGCACCTCCCTTTTGTTCTTAGAGAACTCTTTACAGAAGTATTTGAGGAGCCACTGACAGAAGCATGACTTACAGCCTTCTGCCTGCTCACAGATGAAAATCTAGGAACACACATCTGAGTCTCAACTCAGAAAAGAAAGCTGTTTCATTGAGAACCTATTTTAAAAAGTGAAATGAACAGAAACATTAACTGACAATAACATTGCTGGTTTCTGACTCAGAAGAAGAGAACTGTCAATCTGTAACACACACTGATGTTTCTGAGTTGACCCCAGGAGTCAATCTGAGACCCTATCCCATAAGGACTTTAATTTCTGAAACACCAAAACTTATTTCACCAGAGGACAGGATCCACGCATTAGGATTAGGGCAACCAATCTAATACATATGCAGCGTATGTAAAATAAGCAGGTGTGTATTTCATATATAATCATTATGAAAGAAAAGAAAAATGTCAGTTTAATTTTTTTTTTCTGGAGACAGGTCTTGCTTTGTAGTTCAGGCTGGCCTTGAATTCACAGTAATCCTCCTGCCTTTGCTCCGGAGTGTGTCAGTTTAAATATTAAAGACCAAAAAAAGAAGGAAAAGAGGAAAAAAACAGAAAGACCATAGTGGTTGTGATGAGGTACACCTGGAAACTAGCCCTCCAGGTGGCTGAGGGAAGATCATATATTTCTTATTTGGTTAGAAAAGATTAATAATATTAGGTTTTTCATAAGAGAGCAGGAATATTTAAAAACATAATTTAACCACATATTTCTTATTGTACTTTTTTCTTTTGCCTTTTGTTTTTGGATCAACCCAAGACCTCACACCTGCTAAACTAGAGCTCTACAACTGAGCTATTTGCCAACTCTGAACTATACATTTCTGTCTTTCTTCAGATATCCTTATAACCTAGTCAGGAAACCTAAAATAATGGGATAGAAAGTAAGTGTTTAGGCCAACTGCTGCCATCCAGTCTCTGGAATAACTACTCAAGGCTGCTAACATGGTACATAATTGACACAAATGATATATAAGTGGGTGTGGCTGCAAGCCAGTAGAACTTCATTCATGGATGCAAATGTGAAGTTCATACCATTCTCAGAGGTTGTAAGAATTGTTCATCTTCTGATATTTTCCCCACCTAAAAATTACAAAGCACGTTTTTATCTGGAATAGTACAAACACAAGAAGTGAGCTGGGATTTCTGACTTTTCAGAATGTGTAAGTAGCATTTTCTTTTTCATTTTCAATCACACTCTGTATTTATGATAAAACTATGGAACTACTCACTCTGAATTTCCCATACAATAGAAGAAGTTTAAAGAACAAAAGCCCTTTGGCCTCAAGGAGACTGGCAGAAATTTACAAAGAACAGACATGGTGACCCTAGAAATGACAAATCCGTCACCATCACGTAGCATTACCTTAGGGGCCTTCCTAATTACTAACTGCTTCTACTTCACCAAAATAATTATGTGGATTTCCCAAGACATAACAAAAGGCATCACAAGTAAAATTATCCCCTGCTCTCTTATGAAAAAAAGAAAAAGTTTACTTAGCCCTTTGAGCCACAGAAAAGAACTGAAATAGGAAATACAAATCCTTCCATAGCTGTCCAGACCTTCTTGACTGATGTTCAAGTTCACTGGATTTCCTGTCCTCAGGTTAGATATTCAGGTGTCCAGGTGTCAGGGGCAGGCCTCTTCCTTTTACTTCTGAGTGAGCGGGATGTAGATGAAATGTTACTAGACCATGAGCATTGAAACAAGGCAAGATCACAATCAATTAACAACTCAGTTGGCCTTTTGACTGTTAACAATGCCCATGTGTTTCTTCTGTCTGTTTTATGCGCATGCTCTGAGTTAGCCCCTGTGAATCACAAGGCCCACAAAACTGGCCAGGTCAGCGCTGAAACCAGCATCTCAAAGGAGTGTGCAAGACGAACAGGTCCTCTCCATGGGATAATGGTCCTAAAACTGACAGCAGCAGCTCAGTGGCCTCCACAACAATCCTATTCTGTTTAACAGAGAAAGGGATGACGACTTTGATTTCTGGTGTTTCGGTCACTTTGCTTGATGAAAAGAAGTTGCCCCAGTGGAAACGTGTATTGCTGCACCTCCAAAGAAAATACTTCCCATTTCTGCTTCGTGCAATTTAGGAAAAACAAGTTGGGACTTCCCAATTACAACTTTCACTCAGCCTTTGAGAAAGTGTTATGTGTTTCAATGTCTTTTAGTAGGATAGCAACATCAAAGACTGAAATAAAAAGTCAATAAATAATTGTTTTAGAATTTTGAATGCTTATATCACCAAAAGGTAACAAATTCAGCCTTTGTGAAGAAAACTGTTTCCCAGTACATACACAAAAGAGGAGAAAAAAATGTATCTACATTTGGACAGTTAGAAGGTCAGTTAAATTACTACCACTTTCGAAATCACATAAAGCAGTAAGAATGTATAATAAAAGAATATTGTCTCTACAAAATGGGTTGCAGACTTTGATCACTGCTACTAACTTAATGGCAGGTTCCAGAGAACTACAGATGGTGTGTGGTCAGTTGAGAAATTACTGACAATACTGGAGAAAATGCATACTAATTCTGATAAATTTATATGGGTTACGAAGTAAAATCTGCTTAGTCCCCAGGTTTGTAGGGAAATGGAAGAGACATACATGGGGAAAATACACTCAATGTAAAAACACATGGAATCAGTTTCTTGAAGTCTGGTGTGCTCAAACAGTGGCACATTGAAAAACTTGCCCTAGCAATGGAGACGACAAAAGGGAGAACGAGACAAAATCACACATATAAACTCTGATGTCTCCTGCAGAGCTTCTAAATCACCAGTAATCAAGATTACTGTAAAGAGGGCCAGAGATTTAGCTCAGTGATTCCAGCGCCTGCCTTGCAAACACAAGGTCCTGAGTTGGATCCCCAGTAACCACATACAATGCTGGGCATGGTGGCTCATGCCTGTAATCCCAACACTCGGGAGGCAGAGGCAGGAGGACTGCTGAGTTCAAGGCTTGCTTGGGCTACACCGTGAGCTCAGGGCTAGCCTGAACTACAAAGCAAGACCCTGTCTCAAAAAAAAAAAAAAAAAAAAAAAAAGATTACTGTAAAGACTATTGTTTAAAGTCACCGACTCCAGAGAATGGATTCAAACCCGAGCTCTGCTGCTCACTAGCCGTGTCTGAGCTAAGTCACTTAGCTTCTCTGTTCCTTGGCTTCTATGGGGTTAACATCTATTTCATAAGGTTAGAACTAGGAGCCACGGAGTACTATTTAAAAGGTACCTAGACCAGTGCCCAAATAAGAGAGGAAACTAAGTGTTTGTTAGTGAAATAATAATTCATGCTTCTTGAGCCTTATACCTTCCTGTTTGCTAGCCAAAGCTCCCAGGTATAACAGTAGTCCTTCACGCCACCATGAATCCCCCAAGGAAAGTTTGGCATCACACCATTCTCTTGTCTCCTTCAGTAACACCTTCCCTGTCTTCTTATCAAGTCTTGCTTTTCTTACATCACATTTTCACTGGACTAAATGTGATAAGCTACTCATAGGAGCTAATAGCTTTGAAATGTTGGCCATGTTCTGGATACTACTCCAAGTTCTTTTGATAGTAAAATAGATCCTCTAGTTACGAGCGGCCGGACATGTTATAACTTGGGTTATAACCAGAATTTTAGTTTTAACTTTTGATTAAAGTTTGATTTGTGACCAGAATGCTGGCTGCTTGTGCTTCCAGATGGTCTCTGATACAGATTTAACCCTTAAAGAGTTCTGGAAGGAACGTTGCAACAACCTTTCCTGTGTGGATTAGTTGAGAAACCTTGAGTTGATGTCTCTCTAAGGACACTGAGATCTGCCTGTGTACAGGAGACAGACTCTGAAGGGTGCGTAGAGGAACCTGAGCCTTCAATTGGCCAAAGTGAGTTAAAAACCAGCATTCATGGATGAGTTGAGTTGCTAAGGGAGAGGTACGCTCCAGTGATTAACTTGATTCAATTTACCTGTGGACAAGCACTCTTCACCATCTCGTAGCAGAGGAAAGTGATGGCCAGAGAGGTGACTACATTGGACAGCATTGCACAGCATGCAAATAGCAAAGCTGTGAACCTGAAACCTTGTATGGCCATACTGCCTCCACAGTAACACTAATTGGAAACCAGTGAGGTAACAGTCACTGGAATGGTTTCACACAGGCTTTTAATCAGGGTGTCTGTAGATAGTACCTTAACTCCAAACTTATGTTTTTAAAACAGAAAGAATGCAGGCATGATGGGGAAAGATGGGGACTTACATCCGCTGCTCAAATCATCCCCTTGTTGACGCCACACATCTTCTCCCCTGCAAAGCTCACAGATTTTTACAAGAGCTGGGATCACTATCGGGAAGAAGGATATTTTTCTTTCTTTCTTAATGGAGACAAGCCTTCTTCCAACCCTGAATCATGCAAGTACTTTAGCTTGATCACTCAGCATGGAGCTATGTACCGAGCAAAAGCATGAGTGGTTTGGGAGGAAACTTGAATAAGGAGAAGTATTAAGGATCTGAAAGAAATTTCTCTCTCCTGGTATTTCACCCCATTCTCACTTCTAGAAGATAGAGAAACAGGGGAGGGTTATACTGCTTTCTTCCCAGGTGTGTGTGTGTGTGTGTGTGTGTGACAGAGAGACAGACAGACACACAGACAAATGGACAGAGGGACAGAGAGACAGATGAGAGTATGTTAGCTCATAGTTAACTGTGTATTTCTACATACAATAGCTTCCTGATAACTGTTTAGCTTAATTAAAGGAAGATAAACCCATTACTTATTCATGCAATGTTCTGCATTATTTGATTACCCTTCACAAGGAGAAAAAAGCAAATGTCTTGCTTTTGAAGAAGGGAAATAGCTAACTGTCCGAAGCAGGAGGAGCTGGCAAAGATGGATGAGTGCACGCAGTCAGGAAGCAAAGTGAGTGAGTGCCTAGTCCGCACACTTCGCTTGTCACCATTTTTCTAATCTGTGCACTTTCAGACTGTGAAGTGTGCATCCCTTATGTCTTCTCAGTGTCGCAGTGCACCGTGCAGTCCTCCGGCTCACAGATTCCATTTCGACTTGGAAACAGCTTGTACGGCGTGAGCTGTGACAGGAGGGAGGAAAACAAAACTGAGGAAATGTGCACCACTCCCCTCCTGGCCAGTACGCTGACCTGCAGGCACCACCCAGAGCCATACCACTTATCAGCACCCAAATGATCCACTTTGATTCTTCTGCGTTATTGTTCATTTGTTTGCTCATAATTCATTTTATTTTAGAATCAATTCCTCGTTAATTTTAAGATTTACGGCTGATTCTTTGTCTGACTACATTAGGAAAAACATCAATTGAAAAACAATCTGTGTTTTTTTGTTTTGTTTTGTTTTTTGAGACAGGGTCTCGCTTTGTAGTTCAGGCTGGCCCTGAGCTCACTATGGAGCCCAGGCAAGCCTCGAACTCAGCAATCCTCCTGTCTCTGCCTCCCGAGTGCTGGGATTACAGGCGTGAGCCACCACGCCCAGCCACAATCTTTGTTTTAAACTGTCTTCAGATCGAGTTTGGATAGGTATGTGATCAGGCTAAATAAAACTATATCCGATTTTTGAATTAATTGAAAAGGAAAAAAAAGCAATTATTTTAAGTTTCTAGCAGTCAAATTCTCAAGAGGCCACACATGTCTTTTAATTCTGGGAGAAAAAGTATCTGTACTAGAAGGAAAACTGAAGGAGATACCATGATGTAAGTGTCCACACTACGCAGCATCTCATTTAATCATTACATGTGGTCTCTGGGGGGAGCTGTTGCCAACTGTTTTATGGGGAACTGAGGAAATCCAGGCATAGAGCCTGCCTGGGGTGTGCACATGCCTGGTTAGGTCCATGTCTGTCTGTCTGTCTGTCTGTCTGTCTGTCTCTCTCTCTCTCTCTCTTTTTCTCCACTTGGCACTCATTTTAGAGGTTTCATGGACATCCTAAGCTCTTTCTCACTTAGGAACTTTTCACTCTGTTCTTTCTCTTTGTCAGTCTTTCGCTGGGTCCTCCTCCTTTCTGTCTAACTTTCTCTTTTCTTATTTGATCTCTGAGTGCTGTTTGCTTCATAGACGTTGACTTTACAAAACATACATTTATTTATGTGGCTTAGCCTTCTTCTTTCACCAGTTGACCAGAATGAAGACTTCAAGTTGCTTTTGCTAAATCTCATTATATACACAGCATCTGGCATGGCACCTAGTATAATAAAGGCCCCTGGCAAGTACTCAACCAAATGCTTCCTGACTCTAAGTTCTACCTGTGAATCTCATCACTAATCTTTTCAAGACAAGTCCAAGAAGTGAGACAACCACATGATATAGGTCATCACCCAGTCTGGGCTGGTCACAAAATTCAAATAAAACACAATCACTACCCTAGTAAGAATAAAGTTAACAATCTAATGTGTTTTCCATTACTTAATCTCCCTCGTCATGGTTTGGCTTAATTTCATGAAATTCTTAGTTTGACATGACTTGGCTCAACATCCTGCATTTGTCATTTCATTGTAACGGCTGAAAGACCAAGTACAATACTTTTAAAACTCATTAATCCCTCTGTGATAGTTAATTTTATGTGTCAATTTGACTGGACCACAAGGTGCCCTGATATTTGCTTAAATATTTCTCTGTTTGCCTGTAAGTGTATTTCCAGTTGAGACTGAGTAAAGTATATTGTTCCTTCTCATGTGGGTTGGCCTTGGTGAACTTGTTATGCATGAAGGTTAGAATTTACTCTCACAGCCTGTGTTTTGTACTAGCATAACCATCTTCTCCAATAGGTGGAAAGGAATTTACACTCTTAATTTTCCTGGTTCTCAGCTTGTGATATCCAGTTCTCCACTAGTTTGCAGATATCAGACTGGAGAACATCTTAAATTTCATCATCATACATGAGCCAGTTTCTATATGTGTGTGTGTATATGTGTCCTTTATTGGGTGTCTTTCTGTAAAACTCTGTACTGTAATATTCCTAGTTGACATACCCTACTTATCTTACCTGAGATATAATAGTCACAATAGTATTTAATCCACTGCCTTGTTGAGAAAATTGAATGAGAAGCTAAATTAAAAGGGCTTACCTGTATTATAAATGCTCAATGCACAACCACTTTAAAAATTTAATAGCTGCAGAAATGTATCTGAAAATCTTCATAGCAAACTCAATTTATTTGCAATGTTGGTGTTATCAATCAATTTCAGCCCTTGTTTCAGCTTGTTTGCTTGTTACACTCTTCTATTAACTCTCTCAGGGTATTATCACTTTACAGGTGCTCTGAGGAAAGCAAATCCCCAAGAGATCATCTTCCTAAGTGGGGAAATACTTCTTTCTGGGTACAGCATGCTGTGTTGTATACTGCAAGGTCTAACAGAAGAGACCAAGTCAGAAGAGGTCTCTGAGGGTTTACATCTTCAATTCCCTGAGGATCCTGGGAAAGGTTTATGTTAGCACAGACTGATACCAAAACTTCCCAGCCTACTCCTAGCACCTGAAGAATGTTTGCCACATTGGGTCTTTGGCCAAAGAAAACTAGGGTGAAAGCAGAAGGAATGAGGACATACCAGGGATGAAGGATAAAGAGCATGTTCCTCAGCCTACAAACAGGGAGGTACAAATCCAGCAGAAGCAAATGGAAATGCTGCATGAGTTCTAAAAACACTTATGTGATATTTCCAGTTGCGATATTTTTAAACACACTTTTTAAACATTCTTCACATACGTTGCTCAATTTCTTTTTCATGGCTCAGATATGTTTCTTGTAAAATTTGAAGAAATAGGTAACATGTTTCATTCTTACTTATATGTGAAAGCAAAGGTGTAAATCATTCAGTAACTTCCCTCTCCTTCCATCCCCTTCCCCTGGGAACGACACTGTTGTTATTCATCAACCAACAGTTGCTTTTACAAGCATATTATCAGAAGGGGGGTCAGTCAACTTTTCTAAGGGCTTTCGGGTATGTGAAGATCAGAATACACACACATAAAATGGGAAAATCATTTCTTTGATACCTGTCCAGGCCATTCTGCATGGTCACCACTATGTTTGAATAATGGAAGTGTGAGAAAAGGGGGGGGCAGATAACCAAGCTAGATAAGTACTCGGGTCTTACACACTGTGCTTTTTGCCATGAAAATGTTTCACAAATCTTTAGGCATTCCATATTTGAAAAAAAAAGCAGCAATTGTACTCTGTCCACAGGATCCCTCTGTGGATTTTAACACAAGCCAACTAACGCATCAGCCAATCAAAATTCCCTGAATATTCATCATGGAGTAAGTTTTTTTCTCAAAAGTCAAAAACAAAATTTAGATTATCAGAGTATCTTGAATTAAGGTTATGTGAAAATCGACTGGCTATTATCTTAAGCCATTTAACAATCAAATATCACCAACCAAAGAAGCGATATAATGTCTTGGAAAAAAAATCCTAAATTCTTCACTAATACTGTCTAAAACACTTGTTCCATGAGATGTTAAATTTTTGAAGAGGTATATATCATATGTGGGCAAAATATATGTTTTTATGCTTTATTCTCATTTTACTTCTGCTTCCTCTTTAAATATTTTTTAAAAATAACAATAGGCAAACAAAATTTTATAAACAACTAATAAACCTAGTCTTATTAATTATTAATATACCATACCCTACTTTAACATTATAAATAAAAGTGGGCTTTTAAAATCCAAACACAATTGGATAAAAAAGTGAAAATTTAATTCAACTAGGATTTGGGGTCTCTACAGCTTTAAACAAACATCTGGATTTCCTTTTAACCAAATGCATTAGTTGCTTTTTAAGCCACATTCAATGAATACATTTAAATAATTTTTAAGAATATGGGAAACAGGAGGGCTTTATCAGAAGACAATTAGAAAGAAATGAGACTGACTTTTTCTCGTGTGTTCTTTAAGCTTACACTGAAAGCAATTAAATAAAAGCTTTTTTAAAAATATATTTTTAGCATCTACGGAACTTGTGCAGCATTGACATTTTATGTGCTAGCTGAGAAACTGCCCCATGGTCTTAGGACACTGATTTCAACACTCTTAGCTTCAGTCTCCTCATACGTAAAGGAAGGAAGGATCATAACAATCTCTCCCGCACAGTTGGTGAAGACTTGAAGGGAAAATGAGAGTGAAGCATATTGTCTGACACGTTGAAAGCACACACTGACTTCCAGGTGCCATAATTATTATCATCAGGATGGCCCACCAACATTTGACTGGTTTGCTCAAAAGTCAGCTTTTCACTTGCTATAAAGCAACTTCTGATAATACCTTCCAATGAGATAATGGCAACTTTTAATGAGGAAGTAGACCCTTCAGATAGCACAACAACAATCGACTTGCTGCTGACGACCACATGTTAAACACTTTAGAAGGGCGCTGAGGGGCCTTTGAGTCCCGTGCTCCTTTAGAAATCCTTAGGGATTAACTGCTCATTGACTGCTAAGCCTGGGAAATGTCTAGAGGGTTACATTTGGTACCAGTTCTTGTTAATAAATGTGAAAATACCTCCCAAGAAAATGAAATACAAATCCGAAGCAAACTGCAATCCAAGTCTGAGCAGCTTTCGAGTTGGGGGGTTTTTCTATCTGTTTTATGAAAGCACAAGATGTATTCATTGCAAAGTACATTTAAATATAAAAACTCCATGAAGCATTCAGTACTTCCTCATGTGAATTTTCAGTAAGAAAAAATAGGTCTTTCAAGAAAAACAATCTCAAACTACTCTCCTCCACTCAGAATTCATAATTATGCTTAATCTGCTGCTCCTCTTGGCTCGCTTACAGGTCCTGTTGGCAGGTAGTGAATGCAAAATCATTTTAATGGGGGGTCCCCTGGGAGTGGAGCAAAAGTTCTGAGCATTAGCCATTGCACAATGGAAGAAGGCCAGCTCATCTGTGCCCCAAGCGCTTGGGCCGCAGCTCCCTGGAAGCAGCCATGTGTGGGGACAGGTTTAGGTTAGGAAAGGACAGGCAGTCTGCCATGGATGGCTGGGGCATGGGAATGGGGAACCCAGAGATCTGCAATCACGACACGGGCCAACAACAAAGGCAGAAGGAAAAATGCTGTGAGATAGGGTGAGGCCTGAGGCCTGGCGCTGGGCGTACTCCTGTCTGCTCTCCCTGGGAAGAGGGCTGCCCCAAGGGGCAAGTGCTAATAGGACTAAGGCACTTGGAGATAGAAGTTGTTTCACTCTATCAAAGGGCCCATTCAAAGCTTCACTATCTCCATCACCCACACAAGGCCTGCCAAACCAGCTTAGGTTACCATCCTCTCTGCATACCTAAAGGTATGGTTACCTACCAGCCTACAGGACAGGCCCGGAGTAAAGAAACCATTTGTGTGTGTGTATGTGTGTGAGAGAGAGACAGACAGACAGATGGACACACAGACAGAGACACAGAGAGACAGAGAGAGAAAGAGAGGGAGATGGACGTTTTGTTTTAGTCTCTGTGTACTCTACATGTAAAATAGATAAATAGATAAATAGATTTGATGGGAAGACAATGCTCCCAACTCCAAAGCAAGCTCTTTGTTTTTCTCAGAATCCTTCTCTGATTTATTCATTGACTCACTTATTAAACAAACACTCTTGAGTGTTCAAGATACTGGATTATAAATCACCTATGGCCTTTGGAAAAATAGAGCTGTTAGAACAGAATTTCTTTAGCTAGATTTTAAAAGATCCTTATTCTGAAGCTGTCAGCATTTTACTGAGGGATTCTATGTTTTTCTTTTTCTCGGAAAATATTTTTACAAATAAAATGTGTATTTATCACTATTTCTGTAGTCCCTTCTATAGGTAACGTGTGTGTGTGTGTGTGTGTGTGTGCAGGTGAAATGCATACACATGTATTTATTCCTTAATAGACTCATTTATTAAACATAGAGGCTGGACTCTCTATGAAAGCTGTGCATGGAAAGAGGACTAGGAGCCAGCTGTCTTAATGCTCTCCCTGAAAACAGGAAGACATTCATGGCCACCAATCTGATGCTACAAGTTGTGAAAGACGCCAAGAGGAATATACAGTAATGACACAGCAAAGAATAAAGAAGGACTTTTTGTACCCAGAGAGTTTAGAAAGGAGAAGACCCCTGGCTTGGACCTGACCATTATTACACTTCAGCTTTAATTGGAAATACTAGTAAATGCAAACACATGTTTAAAATTTCTCTCTAGCATCTCTGTTTTATTTTGAGCAGGACCATAATGATGCCATGGTTTTCTCAGCTCACAAAATATACAGGGGAAAGTCACCACAGGTCACGTAGGGGTCACAGAGCTGTGGGCCCCTCAGGTGCAGAGGTCAAAGGTCAGGTCTCCAGCACACACCATTCATACAGGGAAAGCCTGCAACCCTCACAGGGAGAAGGAAGACGTTTAGGATCACTTGCTTGGGTCCTTCAGCACCTTTATATTCTACAGGGACTTCAGGAGTTCAATATTCAATTAAAAAACAAAAAAGAAACTTCCAGATCTGAAGAGGTTATTTAAAATTGTCTTAAAGAAACCTATGTGGGAAGGACAACATAGTTTCTTTTTCAATACAGGCAACATGTATGAAACATTGGTGGGAATGAGTGGCTTTTTTGTAATGGCTGGAGTCTAACCAATGCACAGACATGCACGCGCCCATGCACACACACACACACACACACACACACACACACACACACACACATTTCTGAATAACTTATACTAACTAGGGGCAGCTAACTCACCCACTGTATTTGCTCAGGGGACCACAGTTAAGCTGTTACTTGTGTCTGAGGCCCTGACAGTTTGTTTATTCTTTTGTTCCCCCAATCTCTATTGTCTTTTTTTGCCAGGTACTGTATGTGCCCCTTAGGAAGCTCATAGTTACATGAGAACAAAAAGTACTTCTGTTAGACAAACTGTAATGCGGGACAAATAAAACCAGTATGCACATTTGAACAATGACCAGTTTTACTACTGTTAATAAAGCCATCAAACAAAGTGAGAATCTAAGTCTTCACCAATATAAATGGGTAAAGAACAAAGAAAGCCAAAAAGTCAAGGAGCAGGTATTTTAGTTGGGAGTGAGACAGAGGCTGTGGACAAGTGGTTAGTGTCTAAGCTGCAGAAGAACATACCATTTTCCACAGCATTTGTTGACTGACTATTTAGAAAGTACAAGACCATCTTCCTATTTCATTCCACTCCTCCAGCTATCTCAGTGATTCTACTTCAAAAGGATCTGAATGGAATTTGTTTGTTTTTAATCTGGAATCTTAGAAATCTAGGAACAATTGGACGGACTCTAAACACTGCAACTGGGCTTTGTACAGTTTCCCAAAGCCCTGTAGTAAAAGTACAGTGTTATCACCTAATTCACCAATCCCGCTGCACAAAGAAATGCTAAGTGCCTCTCTCCATGCCCTATTAGTGAAAAGGATTTAGAATTCATTGTGTTGCTTCTTTCCTGAAGTATCTCCTCTCTGAAGTTCACGTTTACTCTTACCAGACTGAGAGTAATTCCTCCCAGTCATGGCCCTGAATGACTACAGTATGCAGGAGACCTTCATATCACCTCTCTATTTCCTAAGCAATGTGTCTTCATTCTCAGAAAGTGTATTGCCTGCTCCCCCACTGCTGCTGTTTCCCTGATGGTGTTTTCCTTTCCCTTGTTTCCCGCCCATCCCTGTACTTTGTAACACAGCCGAAGCACAAATACATCCCACTGGATGCTGAGCGAAACCACAGCTTGACTTATTATCTGTTGTTCTTTGCTTTGAGTCTGCTGAAAGAATCAGTGCTGAAAATTATTTTCTCTGAGCTGTTAATGAGGTGACTCATCTTGAGATCTGGAGCTGGACGTTTCTTTGCTTTTCCTTCGCAATATTATGTTTTTCTTTTGTTCACCTGCCTTCCATGTTTTGGCTCTATGAAAGGGTACTTCTCACTACCAGTCCAGGTGGGGCTCAACAGTCCTATGGGAATAACTAAAACAGGTATAATATGTATCCAGCAATTAATTTCCCTCCTTTCCCACCCCATCTCTCTTCTTTTTGAGACAAGGTCTTGCTTTGTAGTTCAGGCTGGCCCTGAGCTCATTATGTAGCCCAGGCAAACCTCAAACTCATAGCAATTCTCCTACCTCTGCCTCCCAAGTGCTAGGATGATAGCCGTGAGCCACCATGCCCGGCACTGTGTTATGTGATTACCAGGGATCAAACCAGGGACCTTGAGCTTGCTAGGCAGGTGCTGGAACCACTGAACTAAATCTCCAGCCCAGCAATTCATTTCTTAAACCAGCTGCAAATCTCTGGTTCTTTCTGTCTCCATCTAAACACACATTTCTCAAAACACACTAGAGCCATATGTCTTTCTTCCTGTGCTGTCCTTGATT
This sequence comes from Thryonomys swinderianus, assembly GCA_004025085.1. Lineage (NCBI taxonomy): Eukaryota > Metazoa > Chordata > Mammalia > Rodentia > Thryonomyidae > Thryonomys > Thryonomys swinderianus. The sequence goes on from PVIC010023732.1 coordinate 22,879, forward strand.
AGAATTCTGTGCCTCAGGCCCGTATATTGCTTAAGTCCTTCCCACTCTCACCACCAGTCCCCAGCTGTCTGTACTGCTGCCTACTTCTTCTCATTAAGATTAAAAGTTTACAAGGTCTTCTGAAAGACTGTCTCTCTCCAGGGCTGGGCCAGAGAATATAAAAGGTGAACTTTGAAAATTTTGTAGTAACAGGAAATCAGGAAGAAAGCACTCAGTTGGTGCTGAGGCAGGAGCTGCACAAGTGAGTTCCAATGGTCAGAGCTGGGGTATTAAGATCATCCTAACAAATACTAGTATATGATTCAAAATACTGAATAAAATATGAACCCAGGAGTCTACATTGCTATAAATAAATGAGTAAAGGAGAAGAGAAAGTCAAACAGTAAATGAAAGAGGAATGATGAGATTTAGAAATTAACATTTGGAAACTCATCTTAATAAATGATTCAGCAAGAATCATAGAAATTATGATTCCAGAACTACAGGGTAGAAATGAGAGCAGTAATAGGCTACTTAAAAACTATCACCTTTATTACTTATAAAGGGAGATTATAATTTTACACTACAGAAAAATTAGTCTTCATTAAATTTTTTAAATTAACATTAGTATTGAGACAGCATCATGCATTTCCTGATATGATGGCCAGCATCACATCTGAAGGATTTCAACCAAAAATGCGAGTTTATTCTAATCTCAAGAGTACCAAAAGATATTTCATAAAAGAATTCGCAGCCTTCTTCCAAAACTCAAGGTCATTAAATCCAAGGAAGACTGAGAAGCTGTTCAGAATTAAGGAGGGACAGAGACATGAAGAATGAGTGGCTGTATTTACCACAGTTCGCTTTTGCTGAAAAAAAAAATTACTTGTAAAATTAGTCAGAATTGAATAAGATCAGTTAACTAGGTTACACGTGTGTCAGCAGCAATTTTCTAATTTTGATAATTGTAGGGTTGTTGTGTAAGAGAATAGCCTTGCTTTTAGAAACTGGACATTTTAAGAATTTAGAGGTAAATGGTGTAGTACGTACAAAGCACACTAAAATGGTTCCGAAGAAAAGGCAGAGGTGGGGAGGCACAGAGACAGAGAGAGAACCGAGATAAAAGGAATCTGTGCCAACAGTGTTAGTCTTTAAACTTTGCTATGGACCTCAAAGGAAAGGGAAAAAAGACTTTCTCCCCAGCCACATGATCACTGTTCCTATTGTTCTGTTTCACTCTTCTGTGTCTACCTGCCACCACTTGGTATGATTCCTGACTTGTGTACAGTTTCTCTGTATAGTTCTCCCCCTCCTGCCTAGAATATAAACTCAAAGGGTCAGAGAACTTGCCTGTTTTTCTTTAAACCACAGCTAAGCCTGTCTATTTCTGAGCCCCTTTCCTTACCGGTCTATGTCGTTTAGTGCTGTGACCTGGATTAAGCACTGATCACCTCCCATAGTACACAGAAGCTGAAGTCCTTCCAAACACATTCTCTATTTTCATTCTCATACTTGTACAGTTTACTTAGCAGGTAGCACCAATAATATTACAGATTACAATCGAATCCCCTGTCAAAATCTCCATGGCTTATCTTCAAATTTTGAATGAAGCCTGGAAGTTTTTTATCATGGCCTGTAAGCCTCCTCCTGGCTTCATCTTTGATTTTTTTTTTCCTTCTACTACTCTCCTGCTCTGGCTCAAGATCACTTAAACTGCCGTTTCCTGTGCCTTGCATGCTTTTTCCCTGCATTCTCCCCCTTCACTAATATTCCTATTCAAGTATCTCCTCCAATACTCCCTGACTTATTTAAACAGCCTTCCCATCCCTACTAAATATCCCTATCCCTTAAAGTAAATCTTTGAGAATAAGCTATCACTTTCTCTCTATATACATTATTTCTCAATATTCCCTAGAAGGTCATTGAATTTACGTTTACATGTTTGCCTCCCCTACAAGGAGATAATGTGCAGGTAGAGAGAGGAATCTGAGCTCTTTATCTCCGGCCTAGTAGATGCTTGATGGATTTGTATTAAATGAATGAAGATTTGACATTTTTGTGAGTGGTAAACATAATAACAGAGTGCTTACAATTACTGTAATCGTATCAAGTGAACAGATGAGACAGATCAGTGTCCCAGCTCTTCAGGGTAACTCCTTTTCTTGATTCCATTTGGCAAAGACAATATGGATATATCTTTAAAATTTGTGTTCTCTAAGTTAAAAATGTCTTTTTCAGTAAAGCAATGTTTCTTTCTATAAAAGTGGAGCCGGAATTTTCAATGAGTGAATTTATAAGTGCATTCATGATGATCTAAACTTCCATGAGACCTTCTCGGTACTGTAACCCCAAAGTCACAGAATTGCATCTGGCCAGGTTGGTGGGTGCTGAAGGACTTTCGGATATCCCTTGGGCACAAACAGTGCAGTCAAGAGGATCACCCTGCACTAGTCAAGCTGATCCAAAGCACATGAATTGGCCACAATGCCTTGGTTCCTATTCACGCACCAGTATCTTCCAATATGTTCTTGGTGCTCTGTGGAAGCTGCATTATCTTTGCTCAGGGTTGGGTTGCAACAGACTGAAGCAGTTCCCATGAAAAGCATCAGTGACCTAACTTCCTTATAAAACTGTAGATTACTTTTTTCTATGGCCTGTCTCAATTCTACTTTTGGAAAATTTACCTCATTGATGGAATAGGACAAAACATCTGTGCTTAATATTCCAATGTCATGGCTGATATTCATACTGTTGCAATTGTAATGGTAAGGAATATAATCTCGGAGCACCTGAAATGCCTTAACTCCTTCCTTCCTGCCTCTTTGCTTCACTTTATGTACAGATACATGCCAAGATCTCTCAGGCTGGTACTGTGCAGGGTCAGGAAAATATACAATTGCCTAAGTAATCAAGGTGGCATGTAGGAAATAGTACAAATATATTAGAGTTGTGCGAATTTGGTTTCTAACCTGTTTTACTACTGTATCTAAGAAGTGACCTTGGCAAGTGATTTAATCCCAGTGGCCTTTTGATTTTTTCAGAGGCTTTAACTTCTGTCTCAGAAGGATTTAAGGAGGATTAAAAGAGGAAACAGATGTGTGCCATCCAGGACGGAGTCTGACATTTATTCAATGCCCATCGATCTGAACATGCCCATTGCATTAGCCTCACGCATGAAAGAAACACAATAAATATTTGCAGAGTATGTAGGAAAATGAAGGTCCACAAAATGTGCACTACATGTGACTTTTCCTTGTTGCTAATTCCAGAGCCATTCTATGCCTCATATTTTCACAAGAATGTACAATACTGTGCACTAAAATGCCTCAGAGTGCCCAATTTAAAATCACCGGCAGAATTATTTCTGGGCAAATTTTCTTTCAGGCACAAAAGAAACAAATAAACAAATAAAAAAGGAGAGAGAGGGCCTGAGATTTAGCTCAATGGTTCCAGCACCTGCTAGCAAGCACAAGGTCCCCGGGTTCGATCCTGCTAACAGCATACAACAATGTGTGGTGACTCACACCCACTGGCAATCAGTACCACATACCACAGTGCAGGGCCTGGTGGCTCAGGCCTGTAATTAATCCCAGCACTCGGGAGGCAGAGGCTGGAGGACTGCTGAGTTCGAGGCCTGATTAGGCTACATAGTAAACTCGGGGCCAGCTGGAACTACAAAGAGAGAGGGAGGGAGAGGGAGAGGGAGAGGGAGAGGGAG
>PVIC010023733.1:0-26612 GCA_004025085.1 Thryonomys swinderianus
CTTCCTTCTTTCTTTCTTCCTCCCTCTCTCCTTCCCTCTCTCTCTTTTGAGACAGGGTCTCGCTTTGTAGTTCATACTGAGCTCAGTATGTAGCCCAGGCAAGCCTCAAATTCAGCAATCCTCCTGCTTCTGCCTTCTGAGTCCTGGGATTACAGGTGTGAGTCACCACCAGCACTGTATGTGGTATTGATTGCTGGTTGTGTAAATCACCACACTCAGTATTGTATTTGGTTACCGGGGATCAAATTTGGGACCTTGAGTTTTCTAGGCAGGTGCTGGAACCACTGAGCTAAATCTCTGCCCCACCCTCATTGTTTTGCAATAACTGTTGACATTTTGAATTTATATACATGTAGTCATGTCTAGAGGTTATTTCTCTCTCTCTCTCTCTGCTGGAGATTGTTGAGGTGTTTCAAGAATGAGTCAGTTTCCTGGCCAGGACATTGACCACATAAAGTTTTCTAGAAGCCTCTGTTTCAAATCATTATTCACTTTGTTCTTGGTAAAAAGGAATTATTCCTAATATTTAAAAGTCATTTCTCACTGGGCATGGTGGCTCATGCCTGTAATCCCAGCACTAGGGAGCAGAGGCAGGAGGATTGCTGAGTTCGAGGCTTGCCTGGGCTACATAGTGAGCTCAGGGCCAGCCTGAACTACAAAGTGAGACCCTGTCTCAAAAAAACAGTCATTTCTCATTCAGTCTGATCTACTTGCAATAGCAGTGGATCCAAACTCACTGCTCTTGCCTCACCCAAGAAGTTGTACCATGATAAGAGGGTATCTTCATGTGAGAACCAGAGAAAGGTCACATATACTTGGCCAACGGATGCCAGTGGAGAAGCAGAACATTTGCCCTGCTGAAGTGCAAGGTGTGTTGCTCTGATACCCTGGTAGAGTCTTCATGGTTCAATCCCTTCTTGGAATATTTATTACTTTTTTTCATGCATGTGTACAGGAGTTTGGGTTCCTAAGTGCTCATTTAATTCATTCTTCTGACTTCAAGCAATACAGTTTTCATTTATCCTTTTCAGCTAGATTTTTTTTCAGAAAATAATTTTTAAGGAAGATATTATAAGTGCACTTCATACATACTTTCCCAATGATATGCACAAAATTACTATCAGTTGTTAAACAGAGAACTCTAATAAAACATGATAAGCACACACACATACTTAAGTGTGTTAGTGAAGGGATGTAGTGACAGTTAAATAAAATCCATATTATTCATTAAAGCAATAAAATGTTTAAAGAGAAAGATTTATTTACTAGGTAACTTTTAAAAGGAGCTAACACAACAAACTTACATGATTAAAAAACCACATTTGGGGCTAGAGATTTAGCTCAGTGGTTCCCGCACCTGGCTAGCAAGTGCAAGGTCCCTGGTTTGATCCTGGTAACCATATACAACAATACCACGATCTTGTGGTGGGCCTATAAATCATGCCCATGACTAATCAGTACCACATACTACAGTGCTGGGCGTGATGGCTCACGCCTATAATCCCAGCAATTGGGAGGCAGAGTCAGGAAGATTGCTGAGTTTGATTGAGGTTCACCTGGACTACATAGTGAGCTCAGGGCCAGTCTGAACTATAAAGCAAGACCCTATCTCAAAAACAAAAGAAAACAAAACAAAACACCCACATTTATTGTATACTCTATCTCCAGAAAAACATTACTATAAAAATGAGAATTCCTTTGAAAACCTTTCCTTATTTAGCCTCCTTAAGTGTGATTTATTTCCTTTGGTCCTCTTTGCTTCAGATGTTACCTCTTGCTGAGCTATAGTTGTATAGTTTCTTTTATTTCATCTGCTTCTTAAAGAGACATTAAGACATTTTTTTTCTAATCTGTAAGAAGTGCTCAGAGTGTTGTGCCCTCTGAATCTGTGTCCTTTCTATAATGTCACATTTTCTTTGAAGATAATCAGTGAAATATGGAAATCTCTATTGCTGTGATCAGAGGGACGTGGGGTTATACACAGTGGCTATTTTTTTTTTTTTGAGACAGGGTCTCGCTTTGTAGTTCAGGCTGGCCCTGAGCTCACTATGTAACCCAGGCAAGCCTCAAACTCAGCAATCTTCCTGCCTCTGCCTCCCGAGTGCTGAGATTACAAGTGTGAGCCACCACGCCTGGCAAGTGGCTGACTATTTTATAGATGCTCTATGAGGCTCTAACCTGCCTATACTTGCCCCAGTTGTCTTGTGGTAGCGTCTTTAAAGGTGTGAGGTGAATCTTCTGGGTCCTGACCCCCTCTTCCCTCTCAGCCCTGAACTCACTCAGACTGAGCCAGCACTTTTCACCATTACCTTCATGCTGGTTAGGCAAGAAATGATGCCTCGGTTCTCCTGCTCACTAAGACTTTCTTTTCTCCTGGGCTCTGATGTCCCAGTGGAGCGTTATGGCAGCTGCCTTCAGGTGTGGCCTCCTGGTGTCTTCTCCATCTACCAAGCTCAGTCACCTGCAGTTCCCATGCAGGGTCCCAAGTCTTGGTCGTGACAGTGTATTAAGGAATTCTTAGTAAAATATGTGCCTCCTTTGGTCTATAATCATTCCAAAGGAACATGTGATGATCTGACTTTCACTGATGCTTGAAGATGTCGGACCAGTTAGAGTTGAAATGATTTACCCGCGTGCTGTAACCAGAACTGTGCTGTGGGAGAGCCCAGCTCTGCGGCTCCTGTCTTCACGGTGCTCACATCACAGTCTTGCCCACACTGCGTGCGCGTAACCTTTCCTGAAGAGCAAATGGGTAGGTGCTGTGTTCTACCCGTGCCTATGAGCAAGAAGACTGAATTTGGTTCACAGTCTCCAAGTGAGGGAAATACCCTTTTACTAGCTAGGAAACATCGTAATCTTTGATAAGAAAAATCTGGAATGAGATGTTCACAGTTAGACCATGAAGTTCAAGACCTGTTAAATGAAATGTTGAGATTTTAGAAAATATATTCCCCCAAACTAAGAAATGTATTAAACATTAGCAAGAAGAATCCTATATGGGAGGTTTTTAAATTAAAAAACTCATAACCATTTTCATCATCATATGTGAGTATAGGATTAAAAAAATTCATATTTTCATCCTCAGTAGCTCAGATTTGAAGACTGATTTTTTTTTCAAACAGAATCATAACTTCCTATGCCTTGGTACCAGACTGGCAAATAACAGATAAATTGTGCCACAAATTTCATAAGTAATGAGCAATTTATTTATGGAAATATTTTTAAAAATATATTAGGATGGATTGCAATGTTAAGGATGCCCTTGTAATGAAGGACACTTTTGTAATGAAAATAAGCTTTGTCCGATTTTTTTGTGTGTGTGTGAGACAGGGTCTCGGTTTGTAGTTCAGGCTAGCCCTAAACTCACTATGTAGCCCAGGCAAGCCTCAAACTCAGCAATCCTCCTGCCTCTGCCTCCTGAGTGCTGGGATTACAGGCGTAAACCACCACGCCCCGCACTGTGGAATGTAGTATTGATTGCTGGTGGGTGTGAGTCACCACACCCAGCATTGTATGTGGTTACTGGGATTGAACTCAGGACCTTGTGTTTGGGAGACAGGCGCCGGAACCCACTGAGCTAAATCTCCGGCCCAGGAAGTATGTATTCTTAACTTAAATTTTACTTACCATGTTCAGGCCAGCTATTCAACAATCGCAACACACAGAAGTACTCCGTGGAGGTAACACTTGCTACTACTGAGTATAAAAGAGCTGTTGGGGCCAGGGATTTAGCTCAGTGGTTCTGGCATCTGCCTTGCAAGCCCAAGGTCCGGAGTTCAATCCCAGGTACCACATACCACAATGCCAGGTGTGGTGATTTATGCCCATAATTCCAGCAATTAGTACCACACACCACAATGCTGGGCATGGTGGCACACACCTGTAATCCCAACACTTGGGAGCCAGAGGCAGGAGGATTGCTGAGTTCCAGACTTGCTTGGGCTACATAGTGAGCTCAGGCCCAGCCTGAGCTACAAATCAAGACCCTGTCTAAAAACAAAAACTAAAACAAAAAACCCAAATCAAACAGGTGTAGGTTGATGTAAGCCTGGTCCTTAGGACCTACGATAAAGTAAATTAACATTTAATTTTTAGCATAATTTCCTTGAACAAACAAAGGAAGGAGCCATTTGAAATTTTTAGCTTCAACTTATCTTTTCTCACCATGATGATTTTCTTTTACAAAGTGAGAATTTTAAACTGGTTATGGGGGTGCATCCCTATAATTCTTGGAGGCTGAGGCAGGATAAAAAGTTCAAGCCTTGCCTGGGCAATTTAGCAAAATCCTATCTCAAAATATAAATATATACATACATACATGCATAATAAAAAGGGCTGGGATGTAGCTCAGTGCAAAAGTCCTGAGCTCAATCTTCAGTACCAAACAAACAAATAAAAATTAGAGCAGAGGAAGCAGAGACAGGACATGCAATACATGCAAAATGATGATATCCTAGTTGGGAATATTATGTGGGATCATCTAGAAAAACAGGTAAATCCATGGTAGTCCTTTGTAGGCAATGCCAAAAAATTCTGGTGTTTTACCTAAAAGGAAAGGAAAAGCATCAGAAGGCTTTACGCAGAGAGATACTGATAAAATCTGTATTTTCCAAGGATTTTCTAACCACACAGTGGTGGATCGCAAGGAAGCTGTAGGAAATTCACCCAGAAAGCCGGTGTGTCAAGAGGTGATTGGAATCTGGTCTGGAAGGGCCACAGTGGAGACAGGCTCAGGTGGACTTGAGATACACATTGGGTGGCAGTCAGTGTGGAGTAGGGTGCAGGTAGGTGAGGGAGGTGGAGAAACTGTAGACTGTTGCCAGCTTTCTGACCAGAAGGAATAGCCATTACAAATTTGGTTTTGAAGGGGTTTTGTCTAAAGACCTTTGAACTGAGCAGTTGGATTAGCAGAGTGGTTGTCAGGGCAGGAGTGTCTAGGAACCACCTTGGGAAGTCAGCTAGACTCTCAGTAATGAAACCTTTCCCTTGGACAGCATGAGCGGAGGAGGGAATGAGTGTCTGGACTGACACTGGAGGAATGCCAACATTTAGAGCGGGGGTGGAGGTGGGGGGGCAGCCAGTAAGAACTGATTGGAGACACAAGAAGGGCTGGAGGTCTGGCCTCAGTGTCCAAGGGGAGATGGTTGTAAGAAGGAAGGAGAGAGAAATATTTAATATCTCAGAAAGAGAACAGGAGCCCAGGTTGCAGGAAAGGATTCACAGGACCCACATCTTTCCTCTAAATAAGGAAGAGAATTACTGTACCTCATACCTGGATTCATTCCCAGGAGATTATAAGCAATTTACTGAAACACATTGCTGTTTCCCTGGATTGGTATTAGTGCATAAGCAGCTGAAATGGCAGCAAAAGCAGCAAAGCTCTATGTAACAGCAATCAGCACACACTGTCAGGTTCAAACATGATGCCTGAATTCTTAGCCCCTGAGGTTGTTGAGCACTGTGGCCAAGCATGTTACCTGTCAAGACTGCCCGCTCCCTGCACTCTTAGCTCATGTTCCCCAGATTGCAGCAAGCTCTTGTGCCTCCCCCATCTCGGCCCTAGGCTCGCTGTCCTCCGGATGGCAGACAGAAGCTACTGCCACTGCCACTGCCACCCTGAAGCCCAGTGCCCTGGGGCAGAAAGGCTTCATCTGCCCTAAGTAGCAACCTGAAAGAAAGTCTAAGATACTCCTTTTAGCTGAAAATGCCATTCCTCTCCAGTCTTTGTTTCTTTCTCCGTATGGATTTGAAACATTAGCTTTTTTATATTAAATGCTATATATGTAAACAACAAAAACTGAATATGATGTTGGGAAAATTTGGAAATCTGTTGGTAAGATTTCAAAGTAGGCCCCCAGACTTCTGGGACATCTTTGTGTTCAGATTCTAGTTCATCTTTTTTTGGAGTTCTACCGCCCGGCTACCTGTATTTCTCTCTTTCTCCTTTCCCTCTTCTGTCATTTCACCCATCCATCTGTCCATTCATCCTCATTTCTCCATTAATCACAGTCCCAACCACATACTTGAGACTGTTGAAATATGAAAGTGAGAAATGTTCTAGAAAAGCGTCATGACTACACAGACAGGAAATAGCAAGTGCCATACCACAGACATTCAGAGGAGGGAGAAGATGTTGGATGGAAGGTTATCAGCAGAGAAATGGACATCTAATTTATGCTTCTTAAAAAGAACAGTAGAGGGCTGGAGATTTAGCTCAGTGGTTCCGATGCCTGCCTCGCAAGCGCAAGGTCCTGAGTTCGATCCCTGATAACCACATACAATGCTGGGCTTGGTGACTCACTCCCACCAGCAATCAATACCACATACCACAGTGCCGGACGTGGTGACTCACGCCTGTAATCCCAGCACTCGGGAGGCAGAGGCAGGAGGATTGCTGAGTTTGGGGCCTGCCTGGGCTACATAGTGAGTTCAGGGCCAGCCTGACCTACAAAGTGAGACCTTGCCTCAAAAAAAAAAAAAAAAAAACACTGGCTGTTGTGTGCAAAATGGCTGTAGAGAGAGCAGATGCTGGGAGTGCCCCAGGCAGAGGGAGTGCAAGCCTGAAGGCCGGAGGTGGCAAAGTGCTCCATGTATCCTGGAAGTCAGGTAAGGATCTCTGTAGGCCACAGTGAGTGAGAGTGAGACATGGGGATGAAGTAAGTTTGGAGAGACTCGAAGCGTCACATCTACAGCGTTTTGAAAGGAATTTGGGTTTTTAATTTTGCCGTTGCTCTAACACACTATAAAGCACGGTTTCGCCCACTGTATGATGCTGGAAATTTGATCAGCTTGGGGAAAATCGGGGCCTGTTTTTAAGTGCAGAACAATGGAAAGAAGATCTCCTGAACACAAATGGTCACATCTACGCCAAGTCATTAGCACTGCTGGTAAATGCTTGCCTCAAAATTTCTTAGGGGAAATCTCAAAGGTGTTCTCCGCGAAATGCAACCAGTGGTGTCGATTGTTCCAAGGCCTTGCCCCAAGCACAGCCCTAGGAAATATATTCTGCTTCCTTCCATTCTCCTAAGTGTACAGCTTGGAAACAGCCTTTGCCCCTTTGCTTCCTGCCCTAACCTGCTGAAGTCCTGTGTTTAGTGAGGGGTGGGCGTGCTGTGAATACCAGAGGGATTCCGCACAGCACGGCCCCACTGTTTACAGAGGGCTTCCGGCCCTTTAATCTGCGTCTCGGTGAGTGTGGGTGGCAGAGGGCGGTGGGCAGACCGGTCTTGTCTGATTGCCTGGCTGTCTTTCTAAGAAGCACCTTGAGGGTCAGCGACTGTATGCTATTATGGTTATTATTATAATAAATACTTCAGTGCCAAAGCAGCAGCATCCAGTGTAGTCAGACACAATTACCACCCACGCTTTACTAGACTTAGAGAAATATGTGAAAATTTCAGTAAAACAGCTCCATTTGAGAAGTGTTTGTGTAGGTTCTGAAGGGAACTTGATGAATTGCATTCTTTCCACAGTGGGGAGAAACTGGCTGGAAGGCAAGAGCTGTGGGGAGGGAGAGTGAAGGGCCAGAAGGAGGAGAGGAGAAAACCTTAAGGATGCGTTCTTGGCTTGGAAAGAGCATGGTAGGTTAAAAGCCAGTCACAATGGTGCACACCTGTAACCCCAACATGTGGGAGGCTGAGGCAGGAGAATCCTGGGTCTAAACCCAGCCTGAGCCACATAACAAGACCCCGTCTCAAAAACAAAACAACGAAGCAAGGGTAGTAGAAATGAATAGGCAATAAAGAACAATAGATGGGGGCCAGAGATTTAGCTCGCGTGGTTCTGGTGCCTGCCTCGCAAGTGCAAGGTCCTGAGTTCGATCCCAGGTAACCACCTACAACAATGTTGGGCGTGGTGACTCATGCCCACCAGCAATCAGTACCACATACCACAGTGCTGGGCATGGTGGCTCAGGCCTGTAATACCAGCACCCAGGAGGCAGAGACAGGAGGATTGCTGAGTTTGAGGCTTGCCTGGGCTACAAAGTGAAACCCTGTCTCAAAACAACAACAACAACAGCAACAAAGAACAATAGATGGAACTTAGCACTGACGCTAAAGACTTCAGTGGGCAGAAAAACGCCTACCTGTCTTGAATACTAGACTCTAGGGCTTCTGGTCTATTCAGAGTTCAAGTGTGATTTGTTTCTGTGTTTTCTGATGAGTGATATCTTGATGGTCGTCCTAGACCCACACTTGCCCACGAGGACGTACAAAAAGATGCATAATGGGAAAAGTGTTTGACAAAGCCAAAGGAGTATACAGTCAATATCTCCTTAGGCAAAATATAAGTTCAGCATTGTTTTCTGTTGGGAAATCTTGCCTCCTTGTTAGATGGTAGGTGCTCTGTCTCATCGACAATACAGAAATAAAAAGCAAACCAGTGTGCGGTACTTTTTAGCTCCTACCCATTTTGTCCACCCCCAACTTCACATTTATTTTCACTGTTTTATTATTTCTCCTTGACAAATATTATTACCCTAGTATTTTATGTACCTGTCACTTACTTTTTTATCTCCCCACTCACCCACACCACTATGTCACTCTTTCAGACTGAATCTGGGCCTTAGGATGGAGATGTTCAGTGATTGCTGAATGGAGGGGTAAGATGGCTGTCGGGAAATAGCTTACAGCCACCTCGGGCAGTGTCCAAGACCCTTGTCTCTGTACTCCCATCGCTTGAATTTGTGCAGAGGCCCCTTATGAAAACTAGAGAGCATATTTATGGAATTTTTAGCTAGCCCAGAGTTTGGAAGAATAAGACATTTACATGATAAAAGTAATCTCTTAAAATTTCCAGACAGAAACTGAACACATCTAAACATAAAGAAACACAAGTATAATAAAGACACATCAGAATTTCCTCCTTTTAACATCTGTTACAGGCTTGTGTTTAGGTCTGTTAACCTTAATACATTTTAAGTTACTCAAAAGTAATTTTTGAGCAGGAATCCTGTGGAGAAAAGCATGCCACTGAGGAGAGGGAAAAGAGTGCCGGTTCACCGTTTGTATTTGCCGTTTTCAAGGATGTCTGAAAATGTGGGGACATGTGATATGGCAGAAACACATCTATGAGTTTCCTCAAGCTCAGAAGAACATTATTATTATTATTATTATTATTATTTTTGAGACAGGGTCTCGCTTTGTAGTTCAGGCTGGCTCTGAGCTCAGTATGTAGCCCAGGCAAGCCTCGAACTCAGCAATCCTCCTGCCTCTGCCTCCTGCGTGCTGGGATGACAGGTGTGAGCCACCACACCCGGCACTATGGTATGTGGTACTGATCGCTGGTGGGCGTGACTCACCATGCCCGGTATTGTGGTATGTGGTACAGGGGATCAAATTCGGGACCTTACCCTTGAAAGGCAGACACTGGAACCACTGAGCTAAATCCTCAGCCCCAAACATTCACTTTGTACATTTAAAAAAATTAAACAAACTGAGCATAGTGGCACACACCTGCATTCCAGCTTTCCAGAAGACAGAAGCAGAAAGATTGCAAATTCAGTCCCATCCCAAGCAATTTAGCAAGACCCTGTCTCAAAATAAATAAATTTAGGGCCAGTGATTTACTCAGTGGTTTTGACACCTGCTTTATAAGTGCAAGGTCCAGAGTTTGATACCTGGTACCCTCCAAAATAAGTAAATAAATAAAAAACAAATAAACTTTTAAATAGGAAGGAAGAGAGCGCTGGTAATGTAGCCAAATGTGAAGGCCCTAAATTCAGTTCTCAGCAGCACAAAATGAACAGCAGTGTATCACTAAGTAGCTACCACAGTTGGGGTATTTACAGTATTTCTATAATCTTAAGTATGAGATGTTTTCTGCCTGTTAGAAGTGCAGAATTAAGGATGGAGATTTGCTCTGGGACATAGCTTTGTTTCAAAAAGGAAATTTTTTAAAAATTTGATCAATTTTAAAAATCAGTAATTTCCTTACTCCTCACCCCATCCATACTTCCACCCCCAAAACAGGGATTGAACTCAAGACCTTGCACTTGCAAAGCAGATGTGACACCACTGAGCTAAATCTCTGGCCCCCAGATTTTCATCTTTTAAAAAAATCAATGGAAACACTGAATACAGTGGACATTAGTCTCATGTGGCTTTTTTTGGCTGGAGGTAAGGTCCTTCCTCTCCTTCGGCCTGTGGCATAGTGCCCATTACTTCCCACTGTCTTACTCCTCTCTTGATGGAGCCATTTGGCCACCAGTAGCAGCTGGGTGGGAACTGGTCCCAGAGTATAAAATACCATACACCACTTGTACTATGCTCATTTCATTAAACGTAATTGCAGGAATATTCTAGCATTAAAATATAAAAGTTTTTCCTTTTGAAGATGAATAATTGGTTTTAAGGAATTCAGTGTAAATTTGGGAGATGATTTAAGAGAGACTATTTCAAATATATTATACATTAATAAGTTAATTAATTGATGAATTAACTAATTGTGCTTAGGATTGAACCCAAGGCCTTCACACTGAACTACATCTCCAGCCTTTTTTTTTTTTTTCTGGTACTGGGGATCAAACTCAGGCCCTTGTGTGTCCAAGGTTGGCGCAGTACCACTTGAGCTAAATCCCCAGTCCTCCAGCCATTTTTAAATGTTTGAAATTTTATTTGGAGATGTGGTCTCACTGTGTCACTAAGTTCCCCATGCTGGGTATGAGCTTGTGATCTTCCTGCCTCAGCCTCCCAGAGTCCTGGGACTACTGGTTTGCACCACCATGCTGGGCTTGGTGTTGAGTGATCCCCTCATTCTCTGCCTATGCATTTCTGGGAGCTCAGTGCAGTAAGTACATGAGCCCAGCACAGCTTGGTGACTTCAAAGTCCTGTGGGTGAGGTGAGAGAGCATCTTCACGGAGCATTAGTGGGATGCAGACATCCATGGCCAGCAGACTCACACGTGTCCTCATCTGGCCAGCACAGCTCTTGGCTTTAAGGGAGACCCACCTGGAGAGAGGGGTAGTTTGGTGATAACTCTATAACTTACTGGGCAAGTTCTGGAGCGGAGTTTCTGACTAAGCATCTCCTTCACTGGAATGTAGCACAACTCCAATGAAGACTGTCACTTTAAAGGAAAAACACTCATTTTTTTTTTTTAAAGTAGAGGTTTAGAAGAGAAACAACAGAAGAGGAGGGAGGTGGTATATAAGATAACAAGTCTGTCTGTTAAAAGATATTGCTGTGAGTCTGGGTGTGGGGGAGCATTCCTATAATCTTAGTACTTAGGAGGCTGAGGCAGGAGGATTGCCTTGAGTTCAAGGCCGATCTGAGCTACATAGTAAGTTCAAAGCCAGTTTGAACTGCATAGCAATACCTTATCTCAAAAAAAAATCTGTGAATAAATATGTTGTCTTTATGAAGTTAACTACTGTCAGCAAAATGTTGAGTCTAAATTAGAAAGTTACATGAAAAATGTGTAGGTATTTGGGGACTGATCCTGGCCAGGATCAGAGCAGGTGTGCACCAGTTCAGTGGGTGATCAGCTGGAGAACCTCTTGAGGATGGCTGGCTGGGTGGTCCTTAGCACATGGCCGCTATGCAGGACATCTGGTAGGGACCCAAGAAGATCAGTTGCACAAGTATCAGTTGGGAAAGATTCAGGTTGGCCTCAGTTCTGAGAAAAAGCCCTGGTAGTTTGAATTGAGCACAAGTTGTATGTTTAATGAAATATTAGTTTTCATCTGTAGAGTAAAAATATCTAGTCCTTTTACACTACTCTTGAAGTATTTTACTAACAAGAGGATTGAAAAATTAGAGTATATTGCTAAGAAGGGAGTTGAAAAGAATTAAAAGTCATGATATATGAAGTAGTTGAAAGACCTGGAGATGTCAGGTCTTCAACTTAACCCAGGAATGAAAAAACTATGGGAGGAGATGCTCCAAGGATATAGAAATGGAGGGGCTGGTGAGACATCTGGAGATTATGTCATCTAATAAATAAATGAGTGAACAAAGAAGTGTGTAGTGTGCACGTGCATGTGTGTGTGTGTGTGTATGTATGTATGTATGTATGTGTGTTTAAATCACAGGGATATAGACTTAAAACTCCATAAAAAATGATCTATAAACAGTGCCGAGCGTGATGGCTCACGCCTGTAATCCCAGCACTCAGAAGGCAGAGGCAGGGGGATTGCTGAGTTTGAGGCTTGTCTGGGCTGCATAATGAGCGCAGGGCCAGCCTGAGCAAGACCCTGTCTCAAAAAACAAGAAAAAGATCTGTAGCACCAGTGCTGGCTGAGGCACAGCACATCCTCCTACATTAGGGAGGATTCAAGGAAAGGCTGAAGGAGCCTCTGTTAAGACGTATAGAAAGGGCCCTTGCACGCACGGCTAACCCAGATTCCTGGGAAGTAGACTAGGATAGAAAGATGAAGGCTTTGGAGTCAGACAGACCTCAGAGAAAATTATATCTTTGCCATCCAGTTATGTGAAGTTTAGACAAGATACCCTCGCTAAGTATTCATTTGCCATCCACTAAGTGAGGATAAATGCACCGATGCTGAACTGTTGTTGTGAGAATTAACTGAGCTGATGAATGTAAGGTCCCAGAGTCCGAGTGGGCTCGGCCCAGATCTTACCAATGTCCCTCGGAGCTGCTGGTCTCCCAAGCATTACTCTAAGGCAGCACTTGGGAAATTTACCAGATTTACCTCCTTGTCTTTGTTTCTTCCAAATGTGATGCAGGCCTACTTGGGGCACCTGCTTCGCATGTGGGGTGCACCTACTGACTGACAGTCAGCCCTCGGGGCACCTTAGCAACGAGCTCTTGTTGTGGCTGCATGATCACTGGGGAGAGTGTACATGACAAGATGAAGGCAGGTTTTGGCATCAAGCAGCGGTTCAAACCCCAAGTCTCCAGCATGTCAATTTAACCTCTCAGCTTCCTTTTCCCACTCAAATGACCTGGTACAACATGTGAAAGCACTGGGTCTTCTGTTCTCATTGAGATCCTCTTAACAGCCAAGGGAAGCCAAGGGAAGCAGATAGTGTGCTGTGCTGTGTGTGTGTGTGTGTGTGTGTGTGTGTGTGTGTGTGTTTGAGACAGGGTCTCGGTTTGTAGTTCAGGCTGGCCCTGAGCTCACTATGTGGCCCAGGCAAGCCTCAAACTCAGCAATCCTCCTGCCTCTGCCTCCTGAGTGCTGGGATTACAGGAGTGAGTCATCATGCCCGGCACTGTGGTGTGTGGTTACCGTAGATTGAACTCGAGACCTTGCACTTGCCAGGCAGATTCTGGAACCACTGAGCTAAATCCGCATCCCAGTGTGCTCTGTGTTTATAGTAGGACTAGGAGGGGGAGGAGGAGGAGGGAGAACAAGATTCAGAAAGTCGACTTGCCCAAGGGAAGGGCAGTATTGGACCCATTCTTTTAACTTCTAGGCCTTCATCTTTCTCTTTCAAATTGTAACTCAAAGTTTTTGAGTGTCTCCTGAGTGCCAGGTGCTGTGAGGTTGTTCCCTCACTGGCTGTTGTGTCTTTGGAACATTTGAAGGATAAACTTCCCGAAAGGCCCAGGGAGGTCATTCTTCATGGGATTTTAACACCAGATCCTGATGGTTGACACCTGGCTTTAAGGGAAGAGCATTCAAGGCATAAGTGTGGAGAGGAGGTGATGCCCATCAAAGGCTCTCAGCCGCTCAGGCCTCACCGTCACCGGATGGGAGGGTAGTGTGTGTCCTGAACAGCGGACACTGTCAGTCATGATGCTGGGGCCGAAGCTCACGGATGGCAGCCCTCAGTCTTGTCCCAGCCCTGTAGACCCGTTGTGTTGGTTTGCACTGTGTTTCCAAGTGAATTCCTTGCACATATTTACATCATGAATTTTGAGATATAGACAAATCACTTTAAAGATTTGGTTTCTATTAAGGAATCGGGTGGCTCGCCACACTGAACTCACGTTCTGCAGGCAGCAATCCACCAGCTCTGTGGCTGTTTCTGCAGATGGAGCAAGAGTCCTTGCGGTCCCCAGGGCACCTCTTTGCACCCCTTCAGTCATCCATTCAGCAGTTTAAGTTAATATTTGACATCCAACACACAGTTTATATTCACGTTCATTGTCATGAACGTTCCTGGTTCCCTTTTGATGAAAGCGTCTTGTCTTCCTCTCTCCCTAGTCTGTGATTGCAACGGGAAGTCCCGGCAATGCATCTTTGAGCAGAAGCTTCACTGGCAGACGGGCAATGGGTTCCGATGCCTCAACTGCAAGGACAACACGGATGGCCCGCACTGCGAGAGGTGCAGGGAGGGCTTTCACCGGCGCCAGGACAGAGACCCCTGCCTGCCCTGCAACTGTCACTCCGGAGGTAGCTGATGGGGCCAGGGGGGTGGGGTGCAAGAAGGAAGTAGGAAGAACCAATGGGTGGAGAGGAGGAAAAAAGGAGGAAGAGAAAAGCAAAGGGTGGGGAGCAGGTAGCCAAGAGGGAGATGCTCAGTTCCAGGAACAATCGAGAATCCACCTTCGTTGACCTCTAGCAATTTCTCAGAAAGAGAATATGTCTCTCTGACTTTGGAGGTGGTGCAAGCAGCTCAGCCTTTTGGGCATTTTAGTTACTGCACATCCTGTGATGAACTTTTCAAGACAGATGAGTCTAAAGGACCAGGGACAAAGGAAGCTTGCTCTGTTCTGTGGCTAGTTCCTCCTTCCCATAACTGTCCTTTGACCATCCTCTGGGAAGAAAGGGATTTCCATGATCTGTCTCTGGCTCTGTACTAGGTGCCAGCAATATGAAGTGGCACTAATAAAGGAAACAAGGGTTAGAACCTTTCATAGGGTATGAACGGAGAAAATAAAATAACCAATAGGAAGTAGCTAAGGTATGGCAGGCTCACTGGAGACCTCCTTTTTTTTTTTTTTTTTTTTTTTTTTTTTTGAGATAGGGTCTCACTTTGTAGTTCAGGCTGGCCCTGAGCTCACTATGTAGTCCAGGCAAGCCTCGAACTCAGCAATCCTCCTGTCTCTGCCTAGTGAGTGTTGGGATTACAGGCGTGAGCCACCACGCCCTGGCACTGTAGTATGTGGTATTGATTGCTGGTGGGCGTGAGTCTCCACACCCAGCATCGTATGTGGTTACTGGGGGATCAAACTCAGGACCATTGTGCCTGCGAGGCAGGTTCCAGAACCACAGAGCCAAATCTCCGTCCCCAAGACCTTCATTTTTTTAAGTGTCCTTCCTGGGGCTCTAGTCACAGAACCTTAGGTGTTTGTTGTGTTGTATTCATTCTGGGCAGACAGTCGAAGCATGTTAATAAATAAAACCAGGGAGAGGTAGGTAGTTCTCTAAATGAGTTGAATTTTTGATTGCTTTCTCTGTCTATTACCTTTCTTAGCATTATCTATTTCCCTCTTTGCCAGAAAGTATTTAACAGCACAATATGAGAAATACTAAACTGTGTAAAGGCTATACACTTGGTGCCCAGCAGGATGGCTTGGCTCCATGGAGGAAATTTGTAGTTGTAGCTAAAAGACAAGAAACATGGGCAGAGGTGGGTGCAGGTGAAATGAATGGCTGGTCGGGTACGGCAGGTGACAGGGGACACTGGAGTAGCTTGTAGTGATGTGTCTACGTCTATAGACCTGTATCCCCATAGTCGGTGTCACATCTTTGGCTGCTGTTGCAATGTGTTTGGGGTCAGATTTGTTTAATTCTGTGGAATGGACTCTGCATCCAGTATCTTTTGATTTAGCAGTTTTCCTTATCAAAGCATTTTCTGAAGAAATTCAAATAAGTTCATCTGTTTTAATGGGTATTGAACCTCTCTGAGAAGCCCAGACCCTCAGCATAGGCACCGTTGCTGGGAATCACCACAGGCCGGTCCTGCCTTTTTCCTGGTGTACGGCGGTCCCCTCCTCCCTCGGCAGCCGGGAGCCTGTATCTTCTTTTTTTCTGCAGAGATTAGGCATCCAAAACTCAGGAGGAGCAGCTTGGAAGAAAGTAGGGGAACCCGACAGTGAGGGTTTAGCTCTCATGTGCCAGCTAACATATTATGTCCTGACTCTTTCCCAAGTGCTTCGTTCATCCAGTTACTAATTAGCCAGCACAAATAATTGTATTATTTTTTCCATTTTATAAATGAGAGGCTTGTGGAGGAAGAGAAAGAATTCTGCCCAAGGCTGTGGAGCTCAGGGACAGAGCAAGGGGTGGAGGGAAGGTCTGCAGACATCAAAGGCCATAGTAGAGAGCAGAGCGGGGGGCTGGAGCCCAGCAACGCCAGTTCACGTCAGTACTGCATCAGGGTCGCATGTTCCCTACCCTTTTCCAGCACCCTCGTCTGAGAATGTGATAAGGACATTCACCTCACAGAATTCTGCAGAGATAAAATCGTATTTGTTGAGCGCATGGTAGACAACTATGTAAACTATAGCTGTTCTTATTGAGGTAGAAGTCAAGATCCCTTTTTGTTTTTTATTTATTTATTTATTTATTTATTTTATTTATTTATTTATTTATTTATTTATTTATTTATTTATTTATTTATTTATTTATTTGAGACAGGGTCTTGCTTTGTAGCTCAGGCTGGCTCTGAGTTCACTATGTAGCCTAGGCAAGCTTCAAACTCAGCAATCCTCCTGTCTCTGCCTCCCGAGTTCTGGGATTACAGGCATGAGCCACCACACCCGGCACTGTGGTATGTGGTATTGATTGCTGGTGGGCATGAGACTCCACGCCTAACATTGTATGTGGTTACCAGGGAGCGAACTCAGGACCTGGTGCTTGTGAGGCAGGCGCTGGAACCACTGAGCTAACCCTCTGGCTCCTACTTATTATTTATTTTTGAGACAGGGTTTCGTTTTGTATTTCAGGCTGGCCCTAAGCTCTACTATGTAGCCCACGCTAGCGCTGAACTCACAGCAATCGTCCTGTCTCTGCCTCCCGAGTGCTGGGATTCAGGTGTGAGCTACCACACCCAGACAGGATTTTATTTACACTTGATTTTAGCCAAAAGGCTGAGAAGTGATTGCCAGGATTTTATTTAAAAAGGAATTTTGCTTCTTACCTCTCTTTTCTATTTATAGAGGGTGTCCATCTTTAAGTGCAAACTCCACAGTCTCTCTTCCTGCTCGTCTCTGCTGAACTCTGTCCTGAGCTCCCCCTCTCTGGCCGACCTTCCCTCAGTAGGTTCACCCCTTCCCATGGCCCTTTCCTACTCATTCTCTGCCCAGTCCAGGAGTAATTGTACACTCCCTGGGACTTCCTGTTCAGCCTGGGGGCTGAGGGTTCCTCCCTTTCCATCCCAGCCTCTTTCTTGTCCTCCAAAGAAACATTTCCACATGGATACACCACTAGCAAGCCAAGTTCCTAAGCTCAAAACTGAACACATTGCCTTTTCTCCATGATTCATCCTGAGTTTCTGCCCCTCCTTTGCCACAGAATCGCAGCTAGCTGTATGCCCCAGGGACATGGGTTTCACAACTGACCTTCTCTCCATCATCATCCCTAACTCCACAGTGTCCCAAGTCTATGTTCTGCATCCACAGCAACTCTCCCAATGCCTCCTTCCTCTTCTCCCCGTCCTCCGTGAGCCCGGGATTGTGGTATAGGCTGACGGATGCTGGCCTTGCTCTCGCAGGTTGCCCTAGAGTTGTCCTCTGAACTTGCGGCCCACCTCAGAGAGCTCCCTATTCTGAAACGGATCTGTCATCCGGTGTGAACTTTTATTTCAGTGCTGAGGAATGAACCTAAGGCCTTGTGCACACTAGGCAAGTCCTTTCCCAGTTAGCTACATTCTCAGCCCAGACAGCTGTGAACTTTCAATTCATTACCGGACAGCATACGCCAGTAGTGCTTAACTCTTATGCCTACTAGGTGCTCCAGAAACAGTAACTTATACCGTTATCTCCGAGGGTCTTTTCAAGCTTTGTGAAGTTGACGTGGAGATATTTGTACATTCTAATAGTGAATGTGACTAATTTATTTATGTTTCATATGCTACATAAAACCCTTTTGTAGAATAGGGCCAATGTCTTTATTGACTTTTATTTTCTGGTGAATTAAAAGTTCACAGAAAAATAATAGATCAAAAAAGCAATATGACAACTGGTTAATGCTCCCTTGATTCTATGTATTGTGACTGGTCTGATTATCATAGACATTTGAGAGATGTAGATTACTTTACAGTTCCGGCAACTTCAGGCAAATCACAAAGTAGCCATGGTGTGCCTCGCCAGCCTTTCCCCTCATCTACCCGCCTTCCATCTCGCTCTCTTTCGGCTCCCTCTAGCACACCCCCATCCCTTCTGGGTGCTTCTTTTGTGTCCAGAACCATGCTGGCTTCTGGCGTCCAGCAGGGAACAGGAGCAGAGATGGCTGAGACCTGAGGAGGGGCAGAACAGTATCTTCCACGTGGTAGTCAAGGAAGATTTCTCTAGAAAGTAGCATCTGACCTCAACCGTGTGCTGCACGTGAGTGCACCAGGGGAACCGTGGGGAGAGAGTACAGCAGACTGAGGGCAGCAGGTGTGAACACCGTGAGGGAAGCAGCGCAGCGCCGTCCAGGAGCAGGGAGGGGAGCCGGGAGCTTGGACCTCAGTGAACAAGGGAAGGAGAGGCACTAGGAGAGGCCGGGTTTGGACGACAGTGAGCGTCCCCAGGGGACCTGAGCGAAATGATCAGAATTAGCTTTCGGAAGTGCACTCTGACTCCCGGGTGGAAATCCTAGCACGGAAAGGCTAAACTGGGGGCGTCAGAGCGGGAGTTCAGACGGGGCACAGATGAGAGTAGGTGGAGGTTTGGACGGGGTGACAGAAAGGCAAGACGTGAGGCACAGTGGGGTCCCACCGTGCACACTGTCTTACCCTGAGCCTTCTCATTGTCATCAGCACTCAGTGTGAGAGTGCGACAGATGAACGGGGTGGGGGGTGGTGAGTACCCAGGGCACAGACTGGGTCATCCTGGGGTGATGTTCCGAGAGTGACACTCTCAGCCACTCTGGCGCCGGAGACATTTGGGTTGGGAGGACTTTGGTGCTCCTCCCACATCATACTGTGCAGACACTGACCCCAAAAGGATGGGTTTGTCTGCCGGAGGTAAGGAGAACACTGCTGTAGATGTGCCCTCCACAGAGCTTCTCTTTCTTGAGATCTCAAGGCTTGCTGGACTCCTTTTCTAAAGCAGTAGGCTCCAGGCTCCCTAGTGTTAAATCAAGCTGGGTGTGGTGGATACACCTGTGATCCTGCACTGTAGGAGGCTGAGGCAGAAGGATCACCAGTTTAAACCCGGCCTAAGCAGCTTAGTGATTTAGTGAGATCTTTACTCACAATTTAAAAATCAAGTGCAAAATCAGTGTGAAGATGCTGGGTTCGATCCCCAGTACTTAAAAAAAAAGAAAAGATCAAAGCAGATGTGTACATAAAAATGATTTCATGAGTGATTTTGTTTCCTTCCATGAAGGAGACATGCTCCACGGTCAGAGCTTTCCCTGCCGGATGGACGTGTACTCAGATGGTGTGACTAGTTGCTAAAGGCAGTGGTGATGTCCACTGCTCCGTGTGTATTGAGCTCCCTGGAAACATTGCTTCCTTATCCCTTACAAATATTTTCTTCTCTCTCCCCCCACTTTGTGGGGTATAGGCTCTCTCAGTCCTCAATGTGACAACTCCGGACGGTGCAGCTGTAAGCCAGGTGTCACAGGAGACAAGTGTGACCGATGTCTGGCAGGCTTCCACATGCTCACTGATGCTGGATGCACCCAAGACCAGAGGCCGCTGTGAGCACCCCATTCCTACCACTGCTGTCACTGCCAGAATGACAGCAGTTATATTAACATTGGCAGCCCCCTCCTTCATAAGCACCTGTGTGTGCCCAGCACGGCTGCCAGTGCTTCATTTAATCCTCGCACTAACCCTAGGGGATGGGATTGTCATTATAGTCACTTAAAAAAAAAAAGAACTGGTTTACCTCTGATCAGCCCTGGCTACATTTTGAAACAAAGGGAAATGTTATCCTGTCCCCACATGCAGCTTTTTGAATGGTGGTCTCTAAAGTTAGATAATTTTGGCTATGAATTCACAGGAAGGAAACAAAAGGTGACCTTTTTCCTATTATAATACCACAGGGCCACAAAATTTGATAGACTACAACAAAAGGCTTAACCATGGGCCTGATCTGGTAGCAGCACATCTATACTGTCCACATTTTTAGCCCTTCAACCAAATGGGCACTGCCCCCAGCCAAACTTACACTCTTCTAGGAATTGAACCAAGACTTGGGCAATGCTATGCAAATGCTTTACCTTTAAGCTATATCCCCAGCAACTTCCCTTTGCAACCATTTAAAAATTCAGAGTAGACCACATCACATGACAGCCCTTTCCTACCGAGAATGAGACGAGAACTTCTTATGGAGGCCTGTGGGACCCTACAGGGTGCTCCCACTCTCCCATGAAGCCAAGGCCTTGCTCTACTTCCTACCTCTTTTCTGGCTCCCTGCTCTAATTGTAGCAGCTGGCCTGTCCTTCCCAGAAGCCAAGCATGTGTGTGTGGCTGTGGCCCACCTCGAACACACTTTGTATCACAAAGCCACATACTACTTCACCATTGCTGGTCACACCTCTGTCCTGTTTCTTTGACTTGGTTCTTTCCTTGGTTCTTAGCTCACAGTAGAAGCTGAGTATGGACCAGAATGGTCCAGACACGTGGTATGGAGGAGACCATGGAGATTGGAAAGGAATTCTGGCCATGACTGAGCCTGATGGAACCGAGGATCTGATTAGATGGGAAACATGCAGGAGAGGAAGAAGTCAAGGAGGCTCCAGGGCTGGGCAGAATATGGATGAAGTCAGAGTAAGGAAAGGAAATCAGTAAGAAGAGGAAGTAAATCTTGGTTTTAGACGAGGAGATAGTTATGTGACTGTGGCTGTATTGAGTGACAGATCAGTGCTGATTGTGAGGCAGAGAAATTGTTCCAGAATCACACAAAAAGCACTGATACCTTCACTGAGAGTCTTGCTAGTAAAACAAAGGAAAAGCTATCCAAAACCAGCAGTTATTCTCCTAGGTAGATGTCTAAGAGAAAATTATATCTATATAACTTGTATGTAAATGCTCATGAAAGTATTGTTCATGATAATTAAAAAGTGAAAACAACCAAAATGTTTATCAGCTGGTGAATGGATAGGTAAGATATGCATATTCATGCAGTGGATTATTCAGCCCTCGGAAGACACATTCGGACACATGGTGTGAGGGAGATGAATATTGAAATGAGAGAAGCCAATTACAGTAGACCACAGATAATAGGATTTCATTTGTGGACCATGTCTTGGGTAGGAAAACTTAGAGATAGGAAGTAGATTAGGCTCCCTCGGGCTGGGAGGGGGCTGGAAGGAGAAAATGGGGCAGAGTGGCTACTAAGGAATATAAGACAAAAGTGTGTGAAGATTAATATTTGTAGTGATGGTTGTATGACTCAGACCAACTAAACACCACTGAGGTGTTTGCTTTCCATGACTAAATTTCACAGCATGTGAATTATATTTTGGTAGAAGTGTCACTAAAAGAAAGAACTGAACAAACAGAAATTGCAGGTAGGTGGGATCAATCATAATAAAAGTAGACATCAATACAGAAACAAATAGATCTTTTAAAAAAATCAACCAAACAGTTGACTAAACTAAGCTAAAGAGCTTAATAATGAACTTGGTTACCTTCTGGCACAAGCCTCTTGAGGCTGCTAGCAAAGAGTTAATGGACTGGCTGCCACCCACAGAGACAGCTGAATCCTGCAGGGGTGTGGAGAGATCATTGTGACTGAGTGACACTTGCTTATAGTGTGTACTGTTGTGAGGCATTCCAAAATTCATTCCTAATTTTCTTTTTCTTCTTTTCCAGAGACTTCAGGTGTGACTGTGACCCAGCTGGCATAGATGGGCCCTGCAACTCTGGCCACTGTGTATGCAAACCAGCTGTCACCGGAGAGCGCTGTGATAGGTACGTGGGCCACAGCCCTACAGATGACAGGGAGAGGGCCTTGGCAAGTGGCATAAGAATTAATGCTCTGGGTGAGGTTAAGGAAATGGGTCCTGAACAAAGGCTGAGGCCCTTCTTCCTGCTGTCTGTCTTCAAAAACCGAGCTCTGAAGAATATGATGACCAAGCCCCAAACTCCTTGCACTTCACATTTTGCAGTGGGCTCTTTCTCTGTGTTTTTACTATGCAGAGACTGAGGGCCTCAGGGAGTTCCCTTGCCAGCTGGCTCCGGATCCAGGTGCTCAGATACAAGGTGGTGTGCAGTAATGAGATCACATGACTCAGGGTGGCCTTGGGAAACGCCTGGCCTAATTAAACATGTGGGGAAGATCCTTGTAACAAGGAGTATCACCGTGTATGGCCATATATAACCAAGGTGCACTGAAAAGAAGCCGCCCCAGGGATGGGATGGTGGCAACATGCACACACATGATCGAGGGCATGGCGATGTAAGGGCCCTTCGGGCTTGAGCTCTGTGGAGGCTGGTGGAGCAGCAAGAAGACATACGCCCTTAGTTGTCACTGCAGGACAAGCTTTGTCACTTAGGGACGAACTTTGCTTGGACTGAACTGTTTCTCTCTGACACTACTGTGAGCAGAGGGGTTGTGAGGTTGGTCCCAGAGTTAGAAACTTCCTCATTTCCTTAAAAGTAAGAAAGCAGCTCTTTGGCATTCTTCCAGTCCCTCCTACCTGGGTGGAAGAAATGCCAGTACATTCCTAGCTTGTGTTCAGAGGGGGATCTTTACTCTGAACAAATGGAGTTGAGGGTAAGAGAACTAGCTTGAGTGTTGAAGAGAAGTCACTTTTTACAAGTCTTTAACATTTTAAAATATGACATATAGAGAGTAACATAAAACAAATATGATCATTATCAATAAGAAATAGATCTCTACTTCTTACTCTGATTTTTGCCACTTCAATGATACCTGCACTTTCTAGAAGTGACTATGGTTCTTGCTTTTATAGTAATTAATCACTTCCTTGCTTTTCCTCATAATCTGTGATTCCAGTGCAGTGACAGTGAACTTTCTAGAACTTTCAGTGGTACAGTCTGCTACAGCATGTGTGGTATAGGTTCCTCAGCACCCCTCATGCCTCCCTGTCCCACCCGGGTCATTCAGTTTTGCCTGATTCTTCCTCTTCCTTTATCCTTTCCCTCTCAGCTCCATCCCTTCATCCATCTTTCTCTTCCTTTTTTCCTTGTTTTTAAATCGCTTTTCATCTGTAGGTTTCCTCTCCATAGAAACCATGATGAATTTTTTTTTTGGAGACAGGGTCCTGCTTTGTAGTTCAGGCTGGCCCTGGGCTCACCATGTAGCCCAGGCAAGCCTTGAACTCAGCAATCCTCCTGTCTCTGCCTCCTGAGTGCTGGGATTACAGGCGTGAGCTACCACGCCTGGCGAAACCATGATGAATTTTTAACTCTTGTTCTTAGAGGGAAAAAAAACTCCTGATGTTTTTAGCCTGCTTTTCTGTGCTATTGCACAATGAATATAACCCAGTATTTGATGGTGTAGCAGCTTAGACAGAGGGTCATGAGTGTGAATCTTGCTGTACCACTTGCCAATATGACTACAGACAAGTTTCTTAACCTCATGGATCTCTTCATCTAGAAAAATCAAAAACAACAATTCCCATCTTATAGGCTTGAGGGGAGGATCGTAGAGAACAGGGGAGGTATGTAAGTAGAACCTTTGCAGTTAAGTTGTAGTCTCCTGTGAGTCTGATAGCACAAGGTGAAATAATTAATAAATAGGCAGAAATGAGACTTAGAGAAAAAGCTGAGCTTGAGTCTGATCCATGCTATGCTAGGTAGCAAAGATGACAGACCCAAGCTTGGCATACCCTTACTCAGTACATCTGGAACAAGCATCGTTACAGGTCATGTGAGAGGGCAGTAGTTTTGACATCTCAGGAGTCATCAGTTTAACAGGTCACTCAGAGGGCAGCATGTTCTCACATCCTAGAACAATGAGGAATTATGTAGATGAAGGTCCTAGGGTAGTTCTGCCCTAGAGCATCATAGCACCCATTTTTATTGGGGTCTTTATTGTTCCCTAGTGAAGATAAAGAGCCAGGGACTTAACTCAAATGGTTCCACACCTACCTTGGAAGCACAAGGGCCTGAGTTTGATCCATGGTACCACAAAAAAAAAAAAAAAAAAAAAAAAGGTCCAGATATGTCCTAGCTGGGCAACAGTCAGGAAAGCTCTGCCCTGTCACAGTCCCAATAGTCCAATTAATTTTCCTAAATAGGATTGCTCCCAACAGTGGATTAAACAAGGGAGTACACATATGCCTTGCACAGCACAAGTGCAAGATAAGTGAGTATCAAACTATCATTTCATGGGCAGAGGCAATAAACTTGAACAGAGACAAGAGTCTTCCCAACTGTCCTTGTCTGCCCCCACTGCTACCACTCATCTAGCCTTAGTCCTCACGAAGTTTCTGGCAGGACTCTGCTGACAGCAGAGGGGCACTGTGCTGTTGTAGTGTCTCTGGCCATCCTTTTCTGCCCTTTCTCCCTGGGCCAGAGGCCAGGTGTGCGGGGCAGGCAGGGTGATCAATACATAATGGTTGTGCAGATCAGCTGTGTTGTTGGGACAGCAGCATTGCCTTTCTTGGTCCCACTTCTAAATAAACCTTTACTCCAATTGGGGCTGCTTGGCATATCCTTGCCTCATGCCTCCCTGTCCCACCCGGTGACCTCCATCCATTGCCACGGTGGGCTCGTCTCTGACTTTCCAGACCACCAAGAAAAGTGCATTCTGCTGCCTTGAGGGAGGGACCACGACCCATCCTCATGGCTTTCACTCATGGGACTATGACTGTCCATCAGGTGGACGGTGCTGGAGGTGGTGGGAGAAACTTGCCACTTTCCTCAGGAAATTAATAGGACTGAGTGGTAGAGAAAATAACAAGAGGTTGAGGCAGTCATTTCTCTGTATGAAATAAGTAATAACCTGCAGTATTACCTTGATTTCTCAAATGTCGCTGCAGGTGTCGACCCGGTTACTATCATTTGGATGCAGGAAATCCCGAGGGCTGTACCCCGTGTTTTTGCTATGGGCATTCAGCCAACTGCCACAGCTCCACAGACTTCAGTGTCCATAAGATCACATCTACCTTCCAGCGAGGTACCATCTTTTGTTCTCTGGGATTTTATTTTTTAGTGTGTACAGGGAGGGCTTTGCACTTACAACCACCTCTTCATCTACAGAGTGGGTGGCCAAGTTATCTTTAGCAATTCTCTTGTAGTTTTTCCTTTCTTCTTTTTCAAAACAAAATAATACACATTTCTAGTACATAATATTTACATTCCTTGTGAGAAACCAGTACATGCACATAACACACTTAATTCCTTTTTTCCATTCTCTCTCTTCCTTCCTTCCCATACCATCCATTTCTTGGTGGTCATGAAAATGTTACAGTTGACTAAGTCATTCATACCCCCCAAAAAGCTTGCCTAGCCTATCTGAGCCCCTGAGATCAACCCAAGTACTAAAGAAAACAATAACAAACAAACAAACCCCCAAGAAACACTAATGACACTAAAGAGTGAGGGGCGATGACACACACCTATAACCCCAGCTTTTTGGGAGGCTGAATCAGAAGGATCACAAGTTCAAGCCCAGCAAGACAATTTAGCATGAGCCTGCCTCAAAATCAAATTTTAAATGAAGGTTGGAGACATAGCATGCACAAGGCTTCCAGTTTACTTCTTAGTACTGCAAAAAGCAAACAAACAAAATAAATTATATTTAAAAATGCAAAAGAATGATTCCTTTGATTTGGAGATTTATGAAAGTGCCCCTGGGATCCACATCCACTAATAACACTACTTTTACATGTATTAAATAAGTTAATATATCTGAAATTAGTTACCAAGCTACAGAACAATATAAAAATATTGGGAATTGATATAATTTCAAGTAATCTGAGTTTCTGTTTGAATAGATTCGGTCCATTCACCTTACTAAGGTCAGGCCTTGTTTATGTAAATATAATAAAAATCCAAATTACAAGCAGATGAAAACATGCTCTTTTATCCCTAGAGTCAGATCCAAAGATGAGAAGTGGAGGCAGCAGTGGGTTGGGAGCTGTGGAGTAGAGACTGAAGCAGAGGAGCACACGGGGAATGGGGGGCCTGTAAAAGAATACACAAACAGAAACCCCTTTCTCTTCACCACTCGTCCTCCTCGGCACATGAGGCTGGTATTGTTAGCTGTATGGACCCACGAGGGATCCGTACAGCTGTGTCTCATGCAGAGTGATTTGTCTGTGTTCCAGATGTTGATGGCTGGAAGGCGGTCCAGAGAAATGGGTCTTCCACAAAGCTGCATTGGTCATCGCGTCATCAGGACGTGTACACCTCAGCCCGAAGAGATCCTGTCTTTTTTGTGGCTCCTGGTATGTGAGAGACTGTTTTTCTTATAGAAGTTAATTTATGGGATTGGGAAGGCAGATAGAAAAATTCAGTTAGAAAATGTGAAATCCACCCACTTTGGTCTTCATCACTGTAGCCTCCCCAGCATTAGCTGGGCTTCCTGCAACAGGACAGATGTCCCAGAGGTCAGATCCTGCCTGGGGTGCCTACTTTTAACAAGAAGTTTCTAGGTTCCCACCGAGATAAGAAATCAAAAACTGGCC